>JAGDQP010062326.1:0-11897 GCA_022664845.1 Lepisma saccharinum
TTTTATTTTTTAAAAAAAGAAGTACATGTGTTCTTTTCTTTCTTGTCCTCCCAAGACTATTTAAAACTTGATTCTTGTAAAATAAATTACTGGATTCAACCTTGTTTAAAGCATTTTAGCTCGACTTGCTAAGCTTGTGTTAAGTTGTCACACTTGTCAAAGGAAGTGTGAGTCATTTTTGAGGCAAGTCAAAGTTGCTATGTGGGAATGTTTATTAGTGGCGGCTCGTCAGGTGAAGTTACTGAAGTGACACTTCACTTGTTATTTTGATATGCATTAAGTAAATTCGCATTAATGTTTTATTTGGGCCTCATCTAAGACAACATTTTCTTAGATCGAATAGTGTCATTATCGGTAAGTCCGAACATCCAGGAATGTATTTGGGAAACGAACCCCCACTGGTGTTAATATAATGTAAGTTTTACTTTCACGCTTCTCTTTACACTTCATGGAGCTAAGCTGGATTTAGTGAAACATTGTATGGCTTCTGTTAACAATATGTTTAGGTTACTTCTTCTACATTGTTTTTATCAGATACAAGAAAAAAATGTTCTCTTATTTTCAATATGTACGTCTGCCGGTAACGCAAGCTAGCGCCTAAATAAAACCAAATACAGAGAATGTGGATTCAGATTTTGGTACAGCGACCCCGATTTATCAGGCCGATTTGAATATGGTGACGCTACAATATCCAGTTATAGTAATTTTGTACTATATGCACTCCCGTTTCGTTAATGAAAGCATGTAGGGAAAACCCAGATAGCAAAGAAAATTTGCATCAGAATTTAAAGAAAATTGCGACAACAAATGAAAATTTGTGAATCTAAGTTTCTCATGGCAAATGTGAATATTGTGAATCTACCATTGTCCTGGCAAATGTCAACATACTTACCATCTGTACTTGGACAAATCCTTGTGCTTAAATTTCGTAGTTCACTTGGAAAACGTTCTTCAACGTAAGCCTTGCTGCAGATATTGAAACTTTCAGTGCCTGTGGGTGAATTTGAACACGAGATCTTCCGGTTTGAGGCCCGAGTTCCGACCACTTGGCTACTAACACTTTGCTACTAAAATGCGACTACCGTCGTACTGTTGACATGGAGAAGACTGAAGAATAATTGATAACATTTATTAGTTCTTCACTGCGCAGGCGAAACGAAACAAAAAGATAATGAAAGTAATGCAACTATCATCTGTTCAAGAAGAGTAGTAATATGCAAGGCATGCTGAAAGCTATATTTAAAAAGTCTAAATGTTGCGTTGCAGATCAACTTAGCGAAGCCGATCTCTATAGCTGTGTACACCAGGGTATAGGACAGCCGTTCGTGCCACCAATCCCACCAGGGTCATGAATGTTAGTGGATTTTGAAAAGAGCGTTGCACTTGTAGCCTATAATCAAGACGAACCAAAGACTATAGTTACTTTAAAAAAATGGCCTTTAAAAAATAAAGTTTACAAAGTTTATTTCTCAACTAAATCAAATAGAAGCGAAAGCAGCCATTTTATTCATTTCAGGTTTATGGTCTAGTGTTGTCCACGAGACGAGACGAGACATTGAAATGGCTATAGAGAACGAGACGAGACAGAGCTCTCGTAATGTAAAATATACATTGTTTTCGAGACGAGACAGCCTAAATCGTCTCAGAGCCTGGCAAACACCATATAAGCCTAAGTTATCTGAGCAGGTTCTTTTTCATGGAACGATCAATTAGTATTGTTTCTTAATCTTTTGTTTTAAATCATATAAACAATTCTTAGCGACAATCATGCTCGTCACAATACGAGTCATATATTGAAAGTAAAGCCTTATTCCATCTTATATCATCACGACCAACATTTATGTTTATTTCTTTGGTAAATACACTATTAAAATATTTCCAACCTGGAAAGCAAAAGGCCTATTTCACCACCAATAAATACTTGTAATAACCTCCATAATCTTAAACTTTCCTTCAACTTCGTTCTTCTTACTCGAACAATCTGGCGATAGTAAATACTATTAGTTTCGCCGAATTATATATCGACTTCATCAGGTAAGAAAGGAAGAGCAAAAAAATCTGCAGGGATAAATAAATAAAGCCGTCCACCAAGTTTGGAATAAAAATGGTGGTGATGAGCGGAAATAAAGTGTTGCCGCATTGTATTGTGAAATGGAAAGTTGTAACCAGATATTGGAACAAAAAGACTTGGTGGAAAAAATGTATGTTTTGTTATATTTAGCGGGTTATGTATTAAATGTTTTATAAGATTTAACATGAGGAGAAAAGAAGTTGAAACAAAATACATGTTTAAAAAGAATTGTGTTCATTTATTGCATTTTATTTATTGTGTCAAACCACGATCTAGTTAACCTCTTACCGTCCGGCCTAAATCGCCAGAAAAAAAAAAAAAAAAAAACTAGATTCGAACAGCAAAGATAAAAAATATGTTGTTGAACCCGAAACACAAAGTTACTCCCACAACTTATGACACTGATTACTTATCCTTCTATTTGTCAATTAAGGAGCAGAATTCTCATTCATTGAGAATATGTTCCATTTCTATAAAAGCAAGCGATCAAGATGGCGACATACAAACCCTTGATGTCTAATTAACACCGTGTGTTGTATTGACTTAACACAAAAAGTGGTGGTCACGCTCGGGCACCGAAAACTGATGAATTAACACAGGCATTTTTTTTACCGTGTACTACTACTACTACTACAAGTTTTAAGAATTGAATTTGAATTGTGATTATGGCCTTTAGACATTTATGGCTCAGGCCGGGATAGGGGAGGGGAAAGGATTCGGGAAGGTGTCGGCCAGGACCTATGTTGAAGGAGCCATCCCGGCATTTGACTGGTGTGACAGGAAAAACCCTGGAGAACCCTCAGTCATGATGGTCGGCCGCTGAGATCGAACCCACGACCTCTCGAACTCTACGTCGACGCTGTACCACTGAGTTACGGCAGAATGGTGGTGGTGGTAGTAGTAGAGAAAGGTGCCGTGGTTCAAATCCTGCTGCCGACCGTCCTGACTGAGAAGTCCCAGAGTTCCCTTCAGGTTTACCACACGAACGTCAGGATGATACCTTAACTAAGACACATGGGCGGATTTAGGAGAGGCATCATTTCTGACGATGTACAATTACAAGCTGCCTGTTTGCCAAATGAAATTTCGCGAGTCACTAAGCTGGTGAATATAGACCTTTATAGGATTCTTGACTGGTGTACTGCAAATGGCCTAATGCTGAACCCCAGTAAATCTATGTATACCTTTGTTGGTTCCCGCATTAACGTACATAACTTAAACCCTCTTGACATAAATCAGATGAAAGTAGACTACTCGAGCCCGGTGAAAAGCTTAGGTATGATCATAGACTCCCATCTACAATGGTCTGAACATATCGTTAAGCAATGCAGTAAAGCATATGGTATGCTTAGATGTCTTTATAGATTACGCGAATATTTATCTCAGGAGATAAAATTGCGAGTAGTTCAGGCACTAATCTTACCTCTTTTCGATTATTGCGATATGATTTATGAAAACAGGATCACAAAAGATATTAGTAACAAAATCCAAAAGGTTCAAAATTCCTGAATGAGATTTATTTATGGTATAAACACAGGTGAATTTATACTGCTTGTCTTGAACCAGCGTAAGATTTTAACTATGTCACACAGAAGAAAATTACATACTTGTACTACGCTCTACATCATCTCAACTAAAGGAAAACCACAATACTTATACGAATTATTACAACAGAGAAAATTTGGCCATTCGTACACCAGGAAACGTGATAAATTCTCTCTCCCACAATGTACCACATCAGCATATCAATCTTCCTTTTATGTATCGGCCAAGCTTAGGAACGAGCTTCCCATGGATATTGTGAACTCCTGTACTATTGTACAATTTAAACGCAAGCTTAAAAATTTTCTCTTTCTACAACAGAGTCAAAGTAATAATAGTACTGAACAATTGTAATCTAGCTTATATCTCACTACTTCCCCTTTTTATTGTTTATGTATTTTTTATCCTTTTGTCTTATATAAACGTCGCGACGCGTCGTCTTCAATATGTCATTATTGTAATTGTTGGTTAAGCGTATATTTTGATAGTAATACGGAATATGTTCAAGCACTGTATAAGTACAACAACAACAATTAGTTATTCCTTTACTATGTCGTTTTGTGTTTATGTAATCTTTTTGTTTTGTTTTATGTACTTTCCTGTATACAGTTCATGTATGTAACTGTACTGACACGGGTTAGGTGGTAGAACAGCTTCAACTGTATCTCGCCCACGTTAATAAAGAATGTTTGAATTGAATTGAATAATGCTATATCACTATCTGGTAAATGAGCTTTGAAACTTTTTGCACAACGAGCTGCAGCTGAAAAAAAAAAAAGGAAGAAGTGATTCGTAACTATTTGTAAACACAAAAATACTTCTGATTTTGTCACGGACTCCGAAAGAAGATATTGTTTCACTGCATTTTGGGGACGCGTCGTTGAAACACGTGTTTGGCTTGGCTGTATGACTGTGCTTCCCGAAGCAGAAGTTGCTAATTGCATCTTAACATGATCTCGACTGGTAGAGGGTCCTGGTACATAATTGTCCTCGACCTTGTCTTTTAAAAACATCTTCGACTATAGGCATTTTTGTCTGTTTCTTCAATTTAAAATGTGCTTAGCGGCTTTAGTATGACACCTTAAGGCAGTGTGGAAACGTACTTTAAATTTGAAACAGTTTCAAAGCACAGTTCTGAGTTCTGATACTCAAAACGACTTTAATTTTCTTCTGAAGTTTTTTCTATTAAGCTGAAAATTTTCTAGATTTTCAAGGTTTGATAACGAAATTCACGGTTGAGTGGGGACCCTGTCAAGGAAGGATTTTTGAATATGATTACCTTCAGCAAAAATAAATTGTGTAGCCCAAAATTCCGGGAAATAACCTGCTTCTATTCAAGGGCAGAGATCAGGGTGTCGACACATTTCCCTGATTATTTCAGGTTTTCCAGTAGCATTTTAAGAAATTTCCAGTACCCATACGAAAAATAAAAAAAAATAAAAGCACCATTTATGACTAAATTTTCTGTAGTTTGTTATCTGAATAGTAGTGATAGACTGCTGTTAGCACTTGGTAGAGTAGTTCCTATTATAACTGTCGGAAAACTATTGTATGTAATTATCGGAGCTTTTAGAGATTCAGTTACATATTCTCTTCGCGAAGAAGTAGTACAAATATGATTAAATGTTAGTTATGTTAGTCTACGCAATGGGCTTCCACAACAGATTTTCTACCTTTCTGCCATCAAACTTACTGCTTGTTTAGACTTGAACTCCGCCGTTGCAAGTAGTACAAATTGTATATTTCATTCAACACTAATGTAACTACTTCTGAAGATCTAGTTTTCTGTTAATCTTGTACATCTTTTGTAGACTTCTATAAGCTTGGCCTTTTTCTGCTGAAGATTCTTTATGTTAGTAACCATACGCTTTCGCTCGGTTTATTTTTGTTCCGTTTCCTTTAACTCTTCTTTCTTCTTGGATAGAGCTGTTCCCCACACTGATCGTGCATTTCTGACTGCATGAATCATGCTTTTTGTAACAACAACTTTTTCCACCCTTCCAGTATACACAACACTGTCATACACTAGCCTCTGTGCCACAAGAGACTGTTCACAGAGATTCTCTATTAAGCATTCTTTGTTCACGGAGAAACCCCGTTCCACAGCCGCATTTCCGTGAGATAGCATTAATAGTTTCTCCAGAAATGCCACAAACGTATCATCAACATCCCCTTGCACCAAAGGTAGCACACGGAAGAACCAGAAATGATCAAGTCTTTCCCTGTGAGCATCCAAAGAATCTGCTGCTGTTCTCACTGCATTCTTTGATAAAGATAAAATGAATTGTATGGGCGGTAACAGCACTATGGCTTACGCCCGTCCCGATACGGAGGAAGCCCCTTATCTTTGCCACGTCTAAAAATAGCTGTTAACTAAAATGATAAAAGCTGAAGAGGTAAGCACTTCAGAAAAATAAAATCCTAGTAAAAACTAAAGATGTATATTGTCTTTAGCATAAAAGGTAAAAACGTGAAGGCTGTAAATAGGCCTTCACAAAAATAAAATAATACTACATAAAACTTAACAGCTATGGGACATAATCATCTCAGAGAGACGGAGATAAACCTGTCTCACGGACATAACTAAAAACTTTCCGCAACATACCTGGTGCATCCCCTAACAATGACGCCATGTCATTGGGGATGTTATATCGTTGTCTGAAATGATTATATCCGGGACAATCTAAAAGCACGTGACGAATACTTAAAACCACATTGCAATTATTACAACGTGGTGGATCCAAGCGTCGTAACAGATATCCGTGTGTTAGGCGACTGTGTCCTATACGTAGTCGACATAAAAGAACTTCTTCCCGCCTACTATCTCGGCAAGATGATTTCCATGGAGCAACAGTTACCTTAAGTTCTTTCAATTTATTAACAGCTACGTCATCCCATCGTCGCTGCCATTCATTGCGTGTAACTTGCTTATATCATCATGTCCTGAAATGGGACATGCGGGATATCAATGTTAGCTCCTAAAGGGGCCTTCTGCAGCTTCGTCTGCCAATTCATTGCCATGGATACCAACATGACTTGGAATCCACGAAAAGACAACCTCACCACCGGCAGAGCTGATGGCGACTGCATTCTTTGAACACACAGTTATGTACTGTCTTTTTATGGCATCACATGCTGGACCACTGAAACGATTAGCTTTGAAAAGCTAATCTAATAGAACGTTCAGCTGTTCTTTGCCAGTGACATCACTGTTAAGTACCGATTCTGGGGAAATGCAAGCCGAACCAAAGTTACATTGTACTTCAGGGCACATTTACTGAGCACTTTCTGGATGCAAGAAATAAGAATCTTTCTACAATCAGTTCGGAATTGAAGCATTTGACGGTCACTTATTTGCTTTGTTCTTCTCAAAGCAGCTCGTGTACTGAATCCTAAATCAATGTTCTCTGCACTTAAGAGTACATCACCATCTTTAAATAAATCTATCTTGCACAGATCTTTTGACGAGCTACACTTTTCAAGGACAGAGTTCTTCACAAACCTTCCTATGATGGATCTGACTAAGGCAGAGAATGCCTTGTACAAATATGGCACCAATGGCTCATTGGATTGGAATCTTGGTTCACAGTCTGCAGCCACAGTTTGAAAGAAAGCTAACTTTGCCTCTAACAGAGGATCCTCAAGTCTCTGGGAAATGTTTTTGAAGCTCTTGCAGTTTACTGGAAGCTTCTTCTCCTGTACCACATACTTTCTCAAATACGGTAGTAACACAATAGCACGCTGAGCCACATCAACATTACACAACCATCTCACAGGGCAGAACTTTTTGGGGGACATGCTACATCCAGTATACTTTGTAAAGTCAGCTCTTCTTGCAGGTACATTTTTGAATAAGTTATATAAATCACGAAGAAATGTTACATCATCAAAGTCACTCTTCTGAAAAGATGTCTTGAAGGCCCCATGTAACACATGCAAACCACAACTTCCCAGTTCCAGGATTTTCTTACCATCAGGGCTGTCACTTTCTAGATCTGCTAACAGCTTCCAATTTACTGTCGGTCCATCAACTGAAACTTGTATAATTTTTCTTAAATTTAAGGTGTATGTAGATGAAGAATTATTTATTGCAGTCAATCAATCGGATGCTGTGCTATGGCACAGAAAAGCTGAATCCAAGTACCTTGCAGACACTACACTTTTTTTCTTCATTCCAGTAACGTACAAGAATATCTAACTGTTCCTTCTGTGAAACTTTGTTCAAAGACTCATCAAATAACAAAACAAAGTCACTTCCTTTTTCAACTTTCTTCAGTAACTCTGCTTTGAAAAAAGGCACCAATCGAAAGGTAATGGTGTCACCTACTTTATTTTTTTAAAGTTTCATCTGTTTAGCGAAACATAATGGGAAATAAATTAACAGCGTTAGCTGCACTTCTATTTGACTGATGATTAACCACAGTGTGGATGCACCATAGTATTTCTGCACTTGTAACACTGTCTTTCTCCAAAAAATTTTTCATCCTTGACTGTGACGAAGATCTACTGGATTCACTTACAGAGTGTGTAACAGATGCTGCTTGCCCTGCCAATTCATTTTCTAGAACACAACTGCTGCTTTCAGTGGTTGCAGATGTTTGCACGATTAGAGCTGGTACACAATGCGGTTTGCTACTGCTGGTACATAATGCGGTTGGAGCACTCTTTCGTTCCCCCGAACCTTTCACAAAACGACTGATGTCCATACTCTGCAGTTTAGCATCAAACAGCTGCTTGTGCTTCTTTCCTTTAGCGTGACTTAAAACAGCCTGTTTACCCATGTTACTTAATCCAGCCTTTGTCTTACACATGGTGCAGAATAATGAATTAACGTCATTTTCCACTGGTTTTAGCCATTCTGAAAATTCAGAATTCAGGACCCATGAATTGCTGAAGACTGTCCGTTTTGCCATATTGGAATGCCTTTGAATCACAATTCTTTCAAAATCTGAAAAGCGATTTTGTACAGTTAGATGTAAAGTAAAGATTGTAACAAATTATTTCAAAAATTTTAGTTTGTATTAAAAGAGTTGGTTTCACACAGACATTTAAATCTGCATTGGGCACTGCAGGTTAGATTTACTTAGACAAGCAGTAGGAAACCGTGAAGGTTGAAGTATAAACCGAATTTAAAATCGGTGCAACATATGCGAAATTTTTAAATGTAATGTTTCTAACTTTGTAAGACAAGAAAATTAAAATTGTTTATAAAATTATTATTAAAATTTTAAATTGTTTATAAAATTTCCAGAAATATTAGAATTTCCCTGACTTTTCCAGAAAAATGAAATTCCCTGATTTCCAGACTTGTAGACACCATGAGAGATATACGTTTGCTTTTACTGGTACACTGTCTTTCATTACAAAAACTCGAGGCATTGCTCCCTCATGCTCCGGGTTCCAAGCCTCGTCCCATACTGTGAAAATATGGAGATACTGACAGTGTAACAAAACATATTTTATGTTATATTCATATTTAAAAAGAGTTCTATAAATCTATAATGAATACTCTTGCAAACAAGCAACTACATATATGTTTGTTCTAATTAGTCTGTTGCAAAAGTATTCTGACAAGTATATCATAACGTAGCCATTACTATGAATTATGTTTAAGCTAAGTTTAGGGCAGAAACGGTATGGAAATATTAAATATATATTGTATAAAGTTAGCAATACTGAGAACTGGGCAACCCGGAACCTCGCACATATAACAAAAAATATTTGTAATCTTACAATACCTAGGGTTTATTTCATGTTGTATTTCTTCTTAATTACTTATGTAGAAGTAATTCTTGCCTAAAGAGACGTTAGCATTATTACCAATTGCTGCCTTAAAAAAACCAAAAAAACACCTCGTCTTTTTCTAAAACTGAAGTTTACTAAAAAAACGAACTTTTTTTTTATTTACAACACTAACCCCGCCCCCTGAAATTTTATAGGCACGTTTACATTTTAATGCACTATGGATTTATACGTGCTTCACACACATGTATTGCCAAGCTAACGTTCGTTACCGAAGGCAAGTTAGACTTTTTCACTATGAAGTCTGAACAGATTAAGTTACTTCCGGGATTATATTAACGCTTGCGAGACGGACGTGAAGAAGTTAATCATATATGTGGTAAGATGGTTGCTCTAAGCACACCTTAATCTGTGTTTGTCAGAATCGGAACAAGAAAAAGAAAAATCTCAGGTCAATAACTATGAGATTTTGTTTACTACTTTCTCGTCTTTGTATATCGTTCTGGCACATCTCTTTGCAAGGTAAAGAGACCTTTTTGATTTGTTTCAATCTGTGATGTAGATGGAGACGGGTTGGTAGTTTGCTCTCAAATTCTATACGATTCGTGATCTCATTAAGGGAAACTACTGCTCTATTGTTAGTTAACGAGCATTTAAAGGTTTGTTCGGGCAGTCTTTCCGGTGTTGAACTATCTGCACTGGAAGTGAAAAGTAGTACAAAATTGTATTAAGGAATGTGACGTCACAGTGTCTTCGTGCAATCCCGGGCAACTCTCACTCAAATGGACAGGTGCTTCTTTCAATCTGATAGCTTGTAACCTCATCTAAAATCACTTCTCCCAAACCCACACTGAGAACGCAGCACGACTCTCAATTGTTTGCACTCGGCTATGCTCGCTCCGAGCAAGGGCAGAAAGTCCTTGCAATTAGTTACACTATTTGCACTCGCGCTAAACAGTTCAGGTATAAGCTTCACCCCTCATTCATATGCAAAGGAACTAGTTCAAGCAATGCAACCCGCCTAAAGAAACTATATGTAATATATACGAGGGCAAGTCAAGAAAGACTTGGACTGATTTCTTTTTCTAGGCAATTTATTATTACTCAGCAACAGGCACATGATCCTTTTCAAAGTAGTCCCCGCCCACTTGAATGCACTTTTTCATTCGAGTCTTCCAGTCCTCAAACACGTGTCGCAGGCCATTCTTTGAGAGGTCCTTCAAAACCGCCTCCGATGCCTTCAGAATCTCGGAATTATCGGAGAAGCGGCGTCCACGCAGTCTGGATTTTAGGGCAGGGAATAGAAAAAAGTCGCACGGTGCGAGATCTGGGCTATACGGTGGGTGTGGCACACAGTTGATATTGTGCTGATGTAGGTATTCGAGGACAGCATGTGCCACGTGTGGTCTCGCGTTGTCATGGTGGAGTCTCCAGCCGCCATTGCGAAGGTTTGGTCGTTTCTTCGCAATGTGCTGCCGTAAGGTCTGAATGACTGACACGTAATATGGTGCAGTTACAGTAGTGCCGGAGGGAACAGCATGCTGATACACCATACCAAGATGATCAAAGAACGTGATCACCATCACCTTGCCTGCCGACTTCACAGCCTTTGCCTTTTTTGGTGTGGGCGAACCTGGTGTCTTCCACTGCGTACTGGCTTGCTTGCCCTCAGGATCGAAATGATGAAGCCATGACTCATCGCCGGTGACAATTGACTCCACATAGGCGTCTCCACCATCCTCAAACCTTTGCAACAGCTCCCTGCATGTCTCCACTCGAACGGCCTTCTGCTCTGGTGTCAGGAGTCGCGGAATCCATCGCGCACACACTCGGCTCATGTGGAGGTGGTCATGCAAAATTTTGAAGGCACTGCCATGAGATATGCGTAGTGCGGCTGCCAGATCGTCGATACTGATGCGGCGATCTTCTCTAACAATGACTGCTGCCGTGTTAATGTTCACCTCAGTAACAGCTGACGCTGATACACCTGGTCCACCAGCTTTCGTGACTGTCATTCGGCCATCTTTAAACTCTTTGAACCACCAGAACACGGTACTTCGTGGCAGAGCGTCATCTTTGTAGGCTGCTGTCAACATTCCTAGAGTTTCTGTTGCACTTTTCCCCAGGCGATAGCAGAACCGTATAGCTGCAAATTGTTCTTCTCGTAATGACTCCATTTCTTCTACAGGCGACTTCTAGAGGCGGCGCAGTACATCACCTGCAATAAAAAGTCGTGGTTACCAAACATGCAATGATTCCTTAACAACATTTTATATATATGCACAGCAAGACCCACCCTACTTGTATGCCAAACTATGAAGCTCCAGCGTTAACAGAACTGCCGGGAAAAAAATCAGTCCAAGTCTTTCTTGACTTGCCCTCGTATATATATATATAATAATAATAATACACAGCCATATTCAATCCACTACTGGATGAGGCCTCTCCCGGAGGGAGGAGGTGGTCTACTGCTCCCACGCTGACCAGACGTGTTGGGAGAGGAGAGCCGAAGCCCTCAACTGTGATCGCTACCTCTTTATTC
>JAGDQP010062327.1:1484-11897 GCA_022664845.1 Lepisma saccharinum
AATGCAGGGTTCTAACTACAGAAATGAAGCGTTAGTCAGTTCCAGCCCTCTCTATATGTTGAAGTTTCATATTACTCCTGTCATATTAGTCGAACCTCGCTAAGTCGAAATATTCGATAACTCGAATTTTGTCTTTTCCTCTACAGATTCTACAAACAAACTGTAGAAAAAGGCTAAACGCACAAAGAGAACATAATATTTAGGTCTGGGATACATAAAATTACAGCATGCATTTTTGTTTGGAGAACATGACGTACAGAACGTAATCCAACAATTGTTTAGCGGCAAATACCGTTACTATAGAATGTTAAACTTCCAGTGTAGGATATGTCTAGTAAAGCGAATCCCCACCCTCAATTTTTCATGACCTCTTACCTCTACTTTTGCTGGCAATTTCCGTATAGGGACTGAAAATAGCTTGCAGTACTCAGTGATTTGAACTAATCTTAAGACTATAATTCCGATTACTTAATAAGCTTCGGTGAAAAGTGGATAAAGTTACTTAACACACTTGTACATACAGTAATTTTAAAGTACATGCTGCCAGTGGCGTGAGCGACTATTATTCCCTTATTATTTAATGCATGTCAAATCATTACTGCAAATAAATTTAATGCTGCTAGATTTTGCAAACTACACCCTGGTAGACATACGGGCTTTTCTTTAGTATACGTTGAGCGTTCCGTTTGCAACCATAAATGGAGCAGTTACAGATGTTTTACGTTAAAGGCGATGTGCATCACGTATAACGAAAAAATCAACCTGGCATTTTCTAACGTTTTCGTTAGTTATCGCTCACTCAACATACCGTCCGTGAGTTTTGTAGCAAAACATCAATGGAGAATGGAGACATGTCAGTATGATGTAACATTATCATGATTCCGATTCATGAGCCTGTGACTCATTTCGTTCGGAAAAATCACGCCCAATGTAAACTAAATACCGACATCCTGACCAACTTTCAGTGGCATATGTCAGCTTTCTGGGGGCCAGCATTTTTTTTTTTAAATGTTTACCTTTTTATTAAATATTCACTAATTTTGGTTAGTTGAGGTTAGGTTAGTTTAGTTTACGTTAGTTTAAGTTACGTACATTTGGCCCCCCGAAAGCCGATAAGATAATGAATTGTATGGGCAGTAACAGCAGTATGGCTTACGCCCTTCCCGCCCCGAAAGCCAACATAACCCCTTTCAGTAAAACTATTTGCAGTATTGGAAATACTCTCCTGTCTTATTTAAGGATTATATTTCGGATATTCATCAAATGTTTAACGCTTAAACATGATGCATAAATTAAAAACTTACGCAGACCCATTTATAAGCTAACGAAAAACAATTTTCACTTCGTGACACTTCTCACAAATCATCACCAATTGCAAATTCACTTCCATTTCCTTTTCTCAGGATCTTTTATATTAAGAAACCCATTTATAAGCTAACGAAAAACAATTTTCAATTCATGACATTTCTCACAAATTACAGTATCACTTGCAAATTCAAGTCCGGTACCAAAACAAGGAAACACTTCCGTTCTCAGTGTTGCCAGTCATCATGTGTTCATATTCTATAAAATATAGTGATGGTGACCATTCACCAGTGTTTGATTTGTTTTAATTTTCGAAAGGGAGGATCCTAAAACTAGTGGTTTCACTACCTGTTTGGGTAGAAAATACAAAGATTTTGCACATAGTTGGCATGATATTCGGACTCAAAAACTAGGATCAAATCCTCACTCACTAGTGAAAATCCCCAGGATCCCGCTCGGCAAATCGAACACTGCCATGCACCCCGGTTTCCGGGAGTTTTCCCGGATTAAGACATTTATCACTGGCTATTTTTCTCCACGGTTTGGAAAACAAATATCATTCCATTTTTTTTTTATTGTTTCATTAATGGAATATTCGAAAATGACTTCTGTGTAGGGCCCTGGGTTCAATCACAGCTGTTTACCGTCTTGACTGAGGTTGTTTCTCAATAACATGAGGCAAATACCGTGATAGTACCTTTAAATTAGGTCCTAGTCTACTACTTCCAGCATCCCAGCCTGAACCCTCATACCTAAAAGCAATAAATACATTCAAATTCCGCTGAAATATAGCGATGTTTTCAAGACTTTAATAAATGACACAATCATCGCTCAGGTATTGCTGCAATTTAAATAATAATAATAATAATATAACTGGTACAAACCCACTTATTAAACTGGTTCCATAGCTGCTCATCCGACGTGAGAAAGAAATTCCCTATCTATAAGCTTACAATAGGGTTACCACCCGTCCGGGATTGCCGCGGACAGTCCGGGAATCGAGAGATTTGTCCGGGGTCCGGATTCGAGAGTTAAATGTCCAGGAATTTGCTTTTTCCAACAAACCTCAGTTCTTTATTTCTTGAATGACATTTTATCAGTTTTTCAAATGTAGTTTCTTTAATCCTCCACTACAGGAGCGGGACCGTGAAACGCATATTTGTGAAGTGACCGGCTTTGGAATAATCTACGATAAATAATTAATTTATATGGACTGTAAGGCTGTGGCTTTCGCATATAGTTTCATCTTTAGAGTCTAAAAGAAAGGTAATAGTGAATGTATTTATATATAATTGTAACTGTGAAGCTATCGTGTGTAATGTTCCTCACTCTGTTGATTTTTATGAAGATTGTAATAATAGAGGGCGGATTTTGCATATATCTATTTTGATGAATATTCGATTATCTACATGACTAAAAATTCTATTTAGGCTGTTTGCAATTAAATTATAGGGATTTTATTGTACATATAACGACATATTTCAGGTGCACGTACGTACATATTTTGCTCGTTAGTGAATATACTAGCATATTTCCATAAAGTTTTACGTATGAACTTTTGTAAAATACTTTTCCTCTATTTACGGAACTGAAACTCTTCGAGAGGTTATTAACCGTTATTTAAAGCACCACGAAGGGAAAAATTGATGGGTGCCAAACTGACATCACAGCTGTTGGAAAACCAGAATATGGAAAATACCGACAAAGAAAGAGGTTTTCCTTTCAAAGCATCTAGTATAGTGGCGACTGAGATTAGATTTACATCGGCATTGAAACAGACTTTTGGTTTCACCTCACTTGTTCCCCTGCCTCTCAATTTTGAACTTATCTCTTGATTGTTCTTTGCTTGGTCACCTTATCTTTATTGCACGTGTTTGATGGGTAGAGAAAACAAAGGCTTGATTGACACTGCGCTTCTTTAGAAGACGGTAGTCGAAACTAAGTTGTTGCTTGTGATATTAGCGACAAAAAAAAGTTCTGGGTAATTTTAATCCACATCGCCTATTAATATAGTTTGTCAGCTTGAGATCGTTTCGTATTCCAGCATCGCTGTCGTTCTTGGGAGATCAACGTACTAATTGTTTCACTCTCCGAATGAGTGCATTTCGCAGAAATATTGTGGGTTAGTGGTTCTGTGTTAATTTTATTTATTAACACAAAGTACAAAGACCAAAATTTATTGGCAAACATGTGACTATGCAACGAAGATTTGACTTAATAGCCTTTCTGTACCTTTGGCTCAGGTGGGTATAGGAAAAGGAATTGGAATAGCGAGATAGAGTCGACCAGGACCTAGGTTTGAAGATACCATCCCGGTATTTGCCTGGTCTGACTGAAAGAACGCTTTGGAAAAACCCTAGTCAGGATGGTCTATCTCCGGATTTCAATCCGAGACTTCCGAATGCGAAGTCAACACTCTACCAACTCGGCTACGGCTGCTCGACGTTGGATTTTCTAAGATGTTAACAATCTCTCACGACTCTTCTAATTTTACATTAATCTTTATACTAAAAGGACGGCAATCGGAAACGAGATGCTGCAAGTATCTGATTTGGTGAGAGAATTTAGTATATTCCAAAAATGAATGACTTAACTTTTCCCAGGTTTTTTCTCAGCCACACCAGACAAATGCCGGGATGGTACCTATACGAACTAGACCCTGGCCAACTAGCTTCTAACATACTCTCCCCTACCTTATTTCAGCCTGAACCTGAGATGCAAAAAAAAAGCCATAAATAAATTCAAAATTTTATTTCAAATATGAGAAGAGCGCTGTTGATTTGGTGCAAATGATCAATATTTTTGTCGTTTAAAATGCTTATTTTATGTGGATTAATATACAAACTTGTTATTTAATGCGTTTATTTGTAGCGCGCAATATACTCAGGTGAAGTGAGGAATGTGGAAAGGAATCATTCCTGGCCTTAAGAAAGGTACCATTCCATCATCTGGTGAGACAACGCGTAACTAAGGAAAGCATCAGTGAGGATGGTCGACTTAAAGTTCGTCCTCCTCACTCCACATTGTTGCTTAGTTGTTAGAGGTGTAAGCAACTACACCGCTCCTGCTGACTGCGTTCTTACGTAGCACAGCTGAAACGGGTCACGGGATCAATCGGCTTATTCGGCTAAAATTTTGGACCGGGTCACCGGATATAGGTTTCGGACCCGGCCTGATGTAATTTATAACCGGTAACCAGGATGACAAAGAAGAATTTTTAATTATTTCCATGCATTTTATCCAGGGATTCTAGCAGGATTTTCAGTTTAGGGGGTAATGTCAAAATTGTGAGGGTGTAAGTAAAGTTTTGCAGGGTTAGCCAGGACCTAATTAGCCTGGTGGGACTGATGAAAACAAACCGGATAAACCTCAGTCGGGATCGTCGATCGCTGGGATAGACCCTAGGACCCCCTGAATACTAAGCCAATATTCTACCGCTCAGTCACGGCTGCTCGACGAGACTTACATGTGTCCTTGGTATGCCTGGGACTCTGGGAAGTAAAGGCGATCGACCCCACCTCACTTCGGGTCATAGGCCAAGAATATGTGGAGTGCTACTTCCACGTCCCCGTGCCGTTCACGGCGCGTACGCATTGTACAGGGAATACTTTTACCTTACCTGAATTATTTTTATTATAATTTCAAGCAGAAAGTTGTTTGGTCCCCTTAATTGTAATCCTGCGTACGCCACTGCAATCAGTAAGAACCTATCGACAATCAATTTTTTGGCGTTGATTTCATTTAGTATACTTGTTTGCACTCGTGAGAACAACAATGAATGAAATAGAATCACAAAGTCTCAAAAGAATAGATCTCTTGAGATCTTTAGAACTTCAACTGGACTGAAACATGTTGAGCAAGGGAAGAATGTAGTAAAATTCCTAAAATTAAAATGCAACTGACAGCTTTCTTTTAATGCTGCGTACTTTCTCTCCGTACAAAAATATCCTTACCGATAAACGGAGGAGTTGTTTCGTACCAGAGAATCTTCAAAAGTATCTTCTCATCTACTGTAATAGGTCTAACAGTAGAAACAAACAGAATTGATACACTGTATGAGTGAAAGATGGTTGATAGTGAAGATATCAAAATTGTATAAAGCCAGCAGAAAAATTAGTAGTTTCCATCATCTTTATGTCTTTTTTGCAATATTTACTTATCCTTTTTAGTGCATATTTAAGAGAATATTTTTACCATTTTTACATAATGTTTGTGTGCATATTTTGGCTGTTTTCCGTGCATATCGATCCGCCGTAATGAAACTTCAGAAGGGATTGCAGAACATATTAGGAACTTGCTGTGAAATAACAAATTACATATCAATGAAGTGACAGCATATACAGCAGACAATGGACTGGTTGATTATTTATAATATAAATTAGTTTTTCAGGATTTAAAAACATGCATTCCAAATTTCATCGTTTCTGGTTGTAATTGCCATGTCATCCATAACTAGTATTATTAATTTCCGAAAAAACAATCATTGGAGGAAAAATTGGTGAGATTTTTTTTCTTTTCTCAATGTTTAGCACTACTTTAAAAAAAACTGTTTTTAACTATTCGGAGTCAACAAACATTATTTGAACATTAATGTATTATTAAAATGTTCGTTCTTTGTACAAATATACATTTCGAATAACATATTTATTGGGACACTCTGAAACGAAACTTACTTTTATGGCTATATATTCAATCGATTACAACTAGCAGCCAATGTTATATAATTAATTGATGGGAGAATATAATGCAATGGAAAATTTATATTTCTTGTTCCATCTAAATAATCTAATCTCGTTATATATATATATATATATATATATATATATATATATAAACGTATTTTGAATTGATGCTTTATGTAAGTAAGTAGTTTCTCATAACTATGACAAACCTGTTTGGACTGTAAACATCTTAAAGTGAAGTTGGACTAGTGACTAGTTACCAATAAATAATAACTTATTTCGTAAGTTGTATGTTACATTATATTCCAGGAAAATAATTTCATATTTAAATATAATGGGGTTTGAATACTGTTAGTACTCTTTTATATGTAGAAAATACAAGTGAGTTTCGTGTGGTCATCAATTTTCATGTGAAGAAGAGGCTAAATAAGACAGTTATCAAAACCGAATTGACACAATGTTGGGACCCTCGGCGCCATCGTTTGCCACTATTAAAAATGCAGACGACCCTGTTCAGGATTGGATGGGACAGTGTTGAAGATGACCTTCACAGTGGGCGTCCGCCAACCGCCATTACGCCAGAATCAATCGATAAAGTGCATGATATAGTGCTGTCTGACCGACTATTGAAAGTACGTGAGATAGCTCATGCAGTGGGCATCTCAGGGGACCGGGTACACCACATTCTCACTAAATAGTTGGCATGAGGAAGCTTTTGGCGCAATGGGTGCCGCGCCTGTTCACAATGGAATAAAAACGCGTTCGTGCAGTGACTTCCACAAGAGTTTCTGCAGCGTTACTTCACTATGGACGAAACTTGGGTTTATCATTACAAGCCTGAGACAAAAGAACAGTCCAAACCGTGGAAGAATGCAGATTGCCCGCCAGCAAAGAAGGCAAAGGTAGTTCCGTCGGCAGGCACGGTGACAGCATCAGTTTTGGAAGGAAGTAAGAAGTCATCTTGATACTTGATAGACTTGCTGGAGAAAGGCAAGATTATCACTGCAGACTACTATAGCATTCTTCTGGTCCAATTGAAAGCAGCAATCCATGAGAAGATGCCTGACATGAAGAAAAGAAAGTGCTGTTCCACAAGGACAACGCGCTCGCGCATTCAGCATTATTCACAGTCTGGAATCTGGACGAACTTCTCTTCCAAGTGTTACCCCATCCTCCCCGTACTTGCCTTATCTTGCCCCCCAGTGACTTCCACCTGTTCCCAAGAATTAAGAAATTCTTGGGTGACAAAAAGATTCAGCCCAATGAAGAAGTCATCTCCACAGTGGCAGGCTATTTTGTAGCCCTGGACGAATCGACATATTCTGCTAGTGTCAAGGCATTGGAAGGCCTTTGGCAGAAGTGTATTAACCTTTGAGGAATTTATATTAAAAAATAAAACCTAAATCACTATGATATTATGTTTCTTTATATCGTCTTAGAACTTTCCGAACAACCCTCGTAGATAAGAATGCAACCTTAAATGTATTTCAAGGAACTTGAATAGAACCAAATATAGAATGCTTTTGTATGTTATGAGTATACGTATCATGGTAAGAGCAACTTATTCCATACTACTCTGAATATATGCTATTCTAAATTACAATATATTGCTAACGGTAAACCATATTGTTCTGTTGCTTATTAAATAAATTATAAATATTCTAAATACTAAATTCTGAGTGTTATTATCAAAAAATATAATTTGTATATGAAACTCCATTTTATTCATTTTCTGTAGATGTCATTATATTCTGTTTGGTAAGCTTTTGATTGTGTAGATCACTACATACTTCTTACAAAACTAGAGAGATATGGCATTATAGGAGTTACTTTAGACTGGTTTAAATATCTGCGAAATCGCAAACAAGTGGTTTAAGTTCCTCACGTGGATAAAAATTCAAATTCTGTTTCTACCAGGTGTATAAGCTTAAATCCGCTGTTTGCCCATAGATGGCGTTCGTGAGCGTATGAAGCTACCATGGGCACGCCAGACCTATTGTGTGGATGAGTTGGACCTCTGGAAACACGAATCAGTGCACATAATCTGGCACATAATCAGCAAGTGCAGACAACAACACACAGTTTTCCGTTTGTAAGCAAGGCTAGTTTTGTCCCAGAAAAAGAGCATCTGCGGGAAGCTCTGCTTTTCTGCTTCCATTTGAGGAAATCGGCTGCCGATACGCATCGAATGCTTGTGGAGGCCTATGGTGATAGTGCTTTATCGGAAACAACATGCCGAGATTGGTTTCATCGGTTCAAAGACGGCAATTTTGACCTGAGTGACAAGAAGCGTGAAAATCGCCCAGGAAGTTTGAGGACCATCAATTGGAGACGCTGTTGAACGAGGACGATACCCAATCGCAACAAATGCTTCCCGAGCAATTGGGCGTTACTCAAGTAGCCATTTCCATGCGTCGACGTGCCATGGGAAAGGTTCAGAAGATCGGAAAATACTTTGAATAACTTGCTTTGTGCTTTTTATGAACACACCATGTATTTTGCTGACTACAAAACAGCGGATTTAAGCTTATACACCTGGTAAAATAAATTCTAATGAGTGTATCATCAGAAAAGGTGTTCCTCAAGGCTCAGTACTAGGCCCAACGTTATTTCTGTTTTATATAAATGATTTACCACAGAACGTAGACAATGGTAATGTACTTCTATTTGCCGATGACACAACTGCCATTGTGTCGAATCGGGATAAAAGCAAGTTACAGGATGCAGTTGACAGTACGACGTTTCAACTCATAGAATGGTTTTCTGCAAATAAGCTAAAACTAAACACAGAAAAAACTAAGTGTGTCTCTTACCGCTTGTCACAAAGATTAACATCTGAGTTACCATAGATAATGATGAACAACTCATTATGTGAGTATAGTAACACTGTAAAATTTTTAGGCATGTATATAGATGATAAATTAACATGGCAAGAACACATTACTATATTAACAAAAAAGCTAGCACAATCGACCTATATAATTCGTACCTTAATCTCTGTTCTTGATCATCAAAGCATTATATCTCTCTATTATGCTATACTCAATTCACATGTCAAATATGGTGTTGAATTCTGGGGTAAATCATCGCACCTTCAAGAGATTTTCAAACAACAAAAACGTCTTATAAGAATAATCACTCAAGCAGTAAAACGTTCCACCTGCAGGAAAAAAATTGTATCATTACATATCATGACCGTTCCCTCTTTGTATATTGCAATGGGATGTGGTAAGTTGAAGTTATCATTACAAAGAGGTGAACCACTATTTTGATCATTGCAGAGCCCATGTTCGGGGCGCTCATATTATTAACTGTATCGTAAATTGTATGTTATATAATATTGGAACTTTTTGTAATAAACTGGTGTCGGTAAAACGTCTATAAGTGTTTGCTCTATTTATTTATTAAATAAACCACTATAATAAACGATCTTTGTTCAAAAGGACTCTACCAGATTTATATGGTATATTTTGAAGACTGCTATCACGTCATATACGATCCTGTTGCTACGTTACGAAGTAACAACCAAATTAATCATTACTAAGTGAATCGCCTGATTTCTAGCAAGCAATAAATTATTACGTGGAGGAGGCTCCGTGTTTTCTTCTTTTGGGGGGGTATATCCAATTGGTTAATTTGGGTGTGTGTGTGTGTGTGTGTTTTTTTTTCTAATGTTCACTTTTCACAAAACATGGTTTAATGTTGGTATTTGTAACTTATAACTGTCACTGTAACACTTTGTTGAACACTTTATCGTTTATTCTCCGAAATATTTCAGTTTCTGGTTTTGTCGGTTTTTTTACTTATTTTGCTCTAAAAAAATCACTTTTATAAGAATGCTCTTATATAATTCGAACGTCTGTCACTATGTAATGTCGTGATAGAATTTGTAATTACTTTATAGACCCGAGCGTTTACCACCACGTAATGTACAGTCATAATAGTAATAGTGATAATAACAGGACTATCTATTGCAGTGTACTGTCTTTTTAAACAAGTAAAAAGTAAATCAAATCCATCATAATCAATTTTTGTGTATATTACAGATGATAACCATAATAACAGTGTGTGTCCTCCTAATCGTTTTTATCATCATAAATTTCATATTACTGGTGTACATATTAAGAAGAATCAACCAGCCACAACATTTCCCCTAAACACAACAAGAAACCCAGAAGTAGCACATAGAACTGGAAGAAGTCAAGATTTCCAGCAACAGTCCCGACCACAACTCCCATACCCGTCAGTGCAACAATAGTGAACCCATACTCAGCAGCAAGTGCGTCGTACCCACAATCAGTGATCTTGTATACATGTTTTAAAAGTGATTTACGACGAAAGTGTCAGTGCAAAGAAAGAGGAAAAGGCCTAACCCCACTGAGGGGAATGATGTCATAATGACTGATCCTGCTTTGGGCAAGTTAGA
>JAGDQP010062329.1:0-11896 GCA_022664845.1 Lepisma saccharinum
TCAACCTTCAACATACTTTGATATGTTAATAGTGGACAAAAAAATCACCTTTGATATATTCAATCCCTTCTGGGCGAAAAAGCGCTTTGAAAACCGGAATTGTTTCTATTTCAACAATCATATTTGGTTACCGTTTTGACGAGTTAAATTATGTTTTGTGGTTTTCATGCAGAGGACTAAAATTATAAAGCGGGTTTTAAAGGAAAGAATTGTGTTTGTTTTAATGTCCTATGATAGCCCAGTCCGCAGATACTATATTTTCCGTAAACATCTGTTAACACAAATTTTGGCATGCGCCGCAATACCTAATTTTGCTGCCATTAACTAAATAATTAAAATTAAATAATTCAGGCATTTGCGCGAACAAACATTTCCAAATAAAAAAAAAATCACCAGTACATTTTTATATATAACAGGTAATATATGAGGCATAAAATATTCATACTTTGCACGAAGACATATTGGACTAAAATCCGCTTTTCTGCAAAGTATGAATAATTTATGCCTCATATAATTCCTGTTATATACAAAAATGTACTCATTTTTTCGAATTTGAAAATGTGCTATAGACGTTTGTTCGCGATACGCTTCAATTCTCGTTTTGAAGTATTCTTATATACTTAAGAGATATAAATATTAAAAAAAAACAAGAATGAGATGGCTTGAGCAGCTAAGCTGCGCTATTTCAGATGAACTGACCTACAGGTATCATCCACCGAGTGCCTGAAACTTACTGTATCTACTGTTTTATTCCAATTTTCGTTTGGGAGGCACATACTATTTGGGGGAAACGGCCCCTATACCCCGTGGCTACACCCCTACTGCTATCGACTAATGTACCTATCTGTGTTATTTTTATCTTGGCTGGAAAGCTCGGTCCAGTTTCTTATAACTGCAACATACACTTCCTCCCACAACTTCCTCTTCAAATTCACTTCTGAATATTCTTTCAAATATTTATTTTTAAATAACGGTGTACGTTTGTTTATTTCTTCAATTAGTTTCTCATTGTCTTCATCACTAATGAAAAATATGCTTCAAGACGGCTTCCAACACACTTCTGTTTCTACACTGCAAAGGAAGAAAATAATATTATCTTCTCTTAGCGACAGTTCTGTCGCCGGTGTAAGGTCTGCCATTTACTTCCATGTATTTTGAGGTGTTGGTCGACTGTTTTGTCTCCTTGCAGTCTCTGCTCGGCGACAGCTCGGCAACTTTTCTGTCTGTGTCGCCGAAGTGTGCGCGCTCCGATAAGGCTCGATGCATTTAGCGTGAGAGACAAAACAGTCGCGCTACAAAATGTTCCCAGTTTGCGGGGTACCATTATTAATCAGTACCGTTATTCATTATTAATCAGAATGAATAAAGCAAAGCAGCAAGACGTTTTTCGAAGTTTATAAAATATAACTGTATAAATGCATATATAAAAGTATAATAATATATTGAACATTTTATCTCATGTTCAGCTTATCAAGATATAAAAAAAGTTATTTAAAATAACACAATCTATTAAAGTTGTGGAACGTAAAGTTCAAGTGGGACGATAAAATTCTTATAGACAACGAACATTTTTTACCAACATTGTAAATTCCATTTGTAAATAAAGAAAGCAATAAAACTTAAACGTAGAGAAATTGCAAATAACAAGTACAGTGAAACTTCTCCTAACGGACACCTCTAAATAACGGCCACTTTTAAATTCCCCGGCAGAACATCATTCGGTACAGTGAAGAAATTACTTCTGAATAGCGGACATTCTCAATAACGGAGGCGGACACTGAAAACTATTCCCCAGCGCCTATGGAGAACTTCCAAATAACGGACAGCCAAGAATAAAACTCTCCTAATTTCTGGAATTTCAAACAATAACGGGCAGGATTTCTAACATTATCGCGCATTGTTGAGTAAGGTATTGTATTTCTTTTGTATTTCGTTTAGTTTTTTTTAAAGTGCATATTGTTTAGTACTTTTTTGTGTTTGTGCTTGTGTTTGGCAGTACGTACATATAAACAACAACATGTGTATTTCAATTTCCTTTCACTGTACTTAGAAAACTGAATTAGTGTATATTACGTATGAAAATACAGTAAACAGCAAGATAATGTTGCGCAAACTTGTGTGTATATTGCAGTAATTTTTCTGGTGATGAATCCTAAGCTTTTTCCGAATAGCGGACACTTCCGAATAACGGACAGTTTTACGTTCCTCGTTACTGTCCACTATATAGACGTTTCACTGTATCAGTAAAGTTAGCCACTTTTGGTTTAAAAGTAACAATGTTGGGACTTTGTCGGTTTACCCATTCGTTTTATAAAAGTCATTATTGACCATTTGAGTAAGTATGTAGCTAGGCAAATACCAAAACATTTGATAAAAAAAAAACATGAGAAACTTGATTTTCACTAAAGGATTTAAGTTTCCTTACAGCAATCGGGACTTGTTTAGCTTCATTTTCCGCAAATGGTTTGGTCAAATTAATATTATGATCGACAACAAACTGTTATTGTTTATAGAGTTAATGTTTTTCGCTACAAAATGATGAGCAAAGTTCTGATAGAGCACCTATTGGGTGGCCATGTGTATTCCTATAACCACAATCACATGTTTTGAATGTAGTTGGATACTTCTAAATATGGAACACACTATGGTTAAAGGTTTTGTTTTGTACTTATTCACTATCAAAAACATTCACGATTATTAACTACATTTTAATGGAGTCATATCAAAAACCGATAATTAAAGTTTTATAACTTCGAAAGAATACCGACGACACAATTTAGTTATTTTAATTTACAGCAACCAAAACATCAACCCAATACTTCTATATATTTTTCTGTAACCAGTATTTCCATTTTAGTCAAGCCAATATGGGAGAAGGGGGTCAAGATAAGTCAGAGTTTTAAGTTGTTTCAATAAATTATCGATTTTAGGTTCAGAATAACGACAATAATTGTCATAATGTAATACAAATATTTGTAATAATCATTTATACGTATAAATTGTATTCGCTGCGAAATCTATTAACTTATAGGCTTAATAGTAATAACAATAAACTCTGCTTTTCAAAAAGCTGCGTATTCTAGCATTTTATGTATGCAATTTTCTTAAACAAAAAAGAGTATTATAATATGCCTGTAGAGTAAATCTTGATTCAGTCATCAGAAATAGTTTAGCAATTTGCCTGACGTTCGCTACCGTACCGAATTACCAATGCTTGTTTGTGGGTATGGGTAAAGTGTCCGAGATTGGCTTATTAAAGATATGGTAGCCCTACCGTATTATGTGGTCTAAAGGTTTTTTTATTTGCTTCTTGTTATGGAATGAAACGTTCTCTTTCAGATTCGGAATGATGCCGCCGTTGCATCCGTGAACAACTTTCAGTATGACGTCGCTGTTACTGAATAATTTTATGCACCTCTGGCTATAATTAAGGTAAAATCTGAATTAATTTACTGATTTTCTTTCTGCAACAGCAGTTTTGTCAAGGAACGTTTTCTTTGGGACCCCGAGTAGTGCCACCCGATATTTTGAGCCTTTTTCGAGATATCGGAGCCTAATGGTTCCTAATTGCCAAACTTTTGTCGGATCATCACCAAACTTTGGATTTAGATAGATTATGATGGTGAAAACAGAACTTCGATATGTTCAGCCGTTTACGAGACATACACTGTTGAAATATTTGACCTTTAACTAGGTTGTAGGGTGTAGTATAGAAACTGACTTCAGATTTCTTTTGGAATCGCTACTATGTTAAATAAGGCTTCGTAGTATTTTATGAAATCTCTGCTATGCTAAATAGGGTCTGGTTCGTAGCCTTTGTAATCTCTGCTGTGTTAAATAGGGGATGGACCGTAGCCTGTGTGCTGTGTATGTAATTACCTGCTAGGGGCTGTGTTGGAATGTGCTTGTAAACCCGTTGCCTGTGTAATCTCCGCTATGGTGCTGTGTAAGGGTTGAGAAAGAGCTTCGTAGCCTTTTATGTAATCTCTGCTATGATAAATAGGGGATGGATCGCCTCTGTAGCTTCATAGCCTTGTGAATTATGTGGGGTTAAATCTGTGTAATCTTTGCTATGTTAAATAGGGGATGAAAAAAGGTGCCGTAGCCTGTCACGAAATCACTGCTATCATGCATTGGTATAAGAAATAAAAAAAAAGTGGTCGTAGCCTTTCATAGTGTTGGAGGACGTAACAAGCCTATATTCCTGCGTAATCTCTGCTATGTTAAATAAGGGTTGCAAAAAGAGCTTCGTAGGATAAAAAAGATACCGTAGTCTTTTATAAATAGGGGGTGCCAAAAAAGGTCGTAGCCTTTCATAGGGGATGAAAAAAGGTGGCGTAGCCCTTTATACATTGTAAACAAATACGGTGACAGCGTATCGTACAGCCCTGAAAACTCTCGACTCCTTGATATCAGCCAGGTACGGTAAATTATGCAATTTTCCACAAAGTGTCAGCCAAGTGTCCCCATGCATCCATCCATGCATCCATGCACTCGCATGCATCCACTACAGAAATAATCCATATATTTATAACCCTCCTATTAATTTAAAACACTACTGCCTTCGCTACTACTTCCCTACTCCCAATAAAGACAAGGAATAGAAAATTAAGAAGCTATACTACTTACACCAGAAAGCCACAAAAAAATAAAAATATAGGCTAACCACTACTCCAATACTCCAACATCCGTAATCTACTTTTACACCCACTTCTAAAAATTAATCATCCTGTTTTCCGTCTAGTCCTGTAGAACGCTACTCCCATTGTGCACAGGAGTCACCAAAAATCCCGACTAACTATATAAAAAACACGTTATTCCTCCTGTTCATGCATACAGTAATTTCCGACTAGAACTACACATAAAAATATCATTTCCCAATGTTTTATACATAGAAATCCTTTTATCATTATCATGCACACATCAGATTAATAATTCAAACATGTGTCACGTCGCTTCGCACTAAACAACGACACTTTTAAACATATTATCTTAACAATAATAGAAAATCGGGAGGGCAAGCATCAATTTTAGCATTCAGAGGCAGGAATTCGCTGAATTCACTTAAAATCATCATTATTTCACTATTTCACACTCTTTTTGCATTTCGGTCCGCCCGCTATCCTCTACCCCGGGCGTTATTGCCAAATTACTATCCGAGCCGAAGAACAGAACTTTTGACCAGAATTTTATTAGCTATAAGGTTATAGAATGAGAAAAGAAGAATGAAAATATAATACAAACACATACACATTTCTCGTACCTATTGGTTCGCATAGCACTAAAGATATTTCATATTCTATCTTAGCGTAGTACCTAAAAGTAAAAATAAAAATTTACACAACGAGCATACATAAAAATATAAACATACTAAATTCACTTACTAAAATATTAAAATAACTATGAAGAAACTTGGTGTGCAAACCTAATATAATTATAAGTACAATCGGCCGATCTAGAAAGAAAATTAACATTGTTTACACATTTTATACACTTAGAAAATAAAATAACTTATGATTATATACTAAAAACTCTATAAGTAATGACTAGAGAGCGGATTTTAAGGTGCAGCACCTTTTCTAAAAATGTACGTAGCTTATATTTCTAAAAATGCAACCAAAGTTTAAAATACGGTATTTCCGTGCATAAAACGAACTGAAATAAACGCACTGTGTTGCACCTTTTCCGTGAATATTGCACCTTTTTTGCTAGATTAATAAAATTTCCCCTTTTTTTTTTACTTCTTTTAACTTTCAGCACCTTTATTGCCCCTTTTTTCTCTCTTTTTTTAAAAAAATTGTACAGAACATTACCTTTTATTTTCAATCTGGTTTACACATAATTATTCCATTAATTTAGACGCAATCTTAGGTAACACAATGGCAACAATAACGGCGCAAACAGTCAATAAATATTGTTCTGAATATACGACAAAGAGCTATAATTTCCTTTCGTCTTCCAAAACTCCGCGATAGAAGAAAAAAAGGCTGTTTATTCCTAGTACCATTGTTGCGCATGCCGTCGAGGTTTCGTGTAGAAAGAATGTTCTGAAAAAAAAATCGAGCTCTTCATTCGCACTTTGGAGTTTGAAGTCTTTACCTTTGCTTGGTTCTGTAACAATCTGAACCAGAACTTATTCTTCTCAATAAAAGCATAGCATGCCAAAGATAAAGAAGGAAAAGTTGCGTAAACTTGCAGCAGTTGTACAGGTTTATGAGATTAAATAAAACAATTTTTTGCAATTAAGGTAAAAATGGGCTGGAGGGAAGCAAACAGGACCCCAATTCTTTTCGGCTTGATTC
This sequence comes from Lepisma saccharinum, assembly GCA_022664845.1. Classification (NCBI taxonomy): domain Eukaryota; kingdom Metazoa; phylum Arthropoda; class Insecta; order Zygentoma; family Lepismatidae; genus Lepisma; species Lepisma saccharinum. The sequence goes on from JAGDQP010062329.1 coordinate 6,303, forward strand.
TTATAGTATGTGACGAGACGAACACGACGGTACCAAAATTTTTTAAATTGTACCGGGGGAACATGGGTAATTTTGCAGTGGAAATTCAGAAATCGAGGAGAGGCCAAGATTTTAACAATATTTGCTGGTTTTGAATAAAGAATGTTCATGTAACTCTATACTATATCACTTAAAAAAATATCCTTCTTTGCACCTTTTAAAATGATTTATCAGCACCTTTTATTCCCTTTTTCCTACCACATTTTTGCACCTTAAAATCCGGTCCCTAGTAATGACGTAGTAGTTACATGTTCCACCAGAAATATTGGGCCTATAATATACATAAAGTGTGAATGTTTGGATTTTCAAAATTTCATATAATATTAAGAAAGTATATATCAACCTTCAATATTCTTTGATATGTTAATAGTGCACAAAAACAACTTTAATATTCAATCCCGTCCGGGTGAAAAAGTGCCCTGAAGAGCGGAACATTTTCTAACTCTACAATCAAAATTGAATACGTATTTTAAAGAGTTAGATTATTGTTTTTGTTTCATAAAGAGGATTAAAATTATCAAGCAGATATTATTGGAAAGAATTATTTCTCCATGATAAACTAGTATGCAGATATTACATTTTTGATAAACGTCTGCTAATACAAATTTTGGTATGCGCCGCAATACAAAATGGCCGCCATTAATTAATCGTTTTTTAAAAAATAAAAGAATACCCGTTTCGAATTATTCTTATATAAGGTATATAATAAAATAATTATAATTATTATTATTATTATTGAAATGGATCGAACAACCAAGCTGAACGATTTCAGATGCACTATGTATTAAACCTTAATTGAATAAACGTTTAAATATTTTGGATAAACACAAAGTATGTGATATTATTTGGTATTTGTAGAGGTGATCCCTACGTAAATATGAGGGTTCTCGGCGACAATTTGTCTGACTACTCCGCTGGGTAATCCCAACTTCAAAAATTAATTACTTGAATAATATGGAGAAACTCAGTCACTTGTCATGCTTAATGGGTAGTTTTGATTGTCCGGTCAACAATAGAAATGTATGAAAAGAAAAATATTTTCTGGTGGCCGATACTTAGGGCTAAAACAACATGTGGAAGCCTATAGTTTTCAGTCGCCCTGATTGGAAATACTTGTTACATTCATTATCCTTTGAGCCTACTTACCTATGATTCCACTAATAGGTTTCGATGACACCGAATCAAAACAGCAACTCCAATGATAATTTGAACAACACGTGCTTCCAGTCGGAAAGACTGGAAACCAGCACGACGTTGTTTGTGTTTGGCCCCAATTATGGTTCATCAGTTGTTCTCTTTGTTCACACCTTTTACTGTAAAGTCGACGTTCCTTCTAAGGTACCCACCGAACCCAGTGAATAACTTTCAACTATTTTTTCCTCTCTCTTAGGGTATTCTGACTTTATGAAAACCCTGCACTATCGCCATGACAATTATTTTTACTTCCATGTCTTAAATGGTTTCTGAAAATAAGTCTTTGCCGCGGTGAAAAGAAACTGATCTCTGCAGCAAAGTCTAACCATAAGGAGTTCCACATGAAGAGCATCGGGAGTTAAATTTTATTTTAAGGTCTCTAGAAGCAGCAGGAGTCGAATCTACAGAAAAGAAAGAATAACCAAACTTTCTTGCAAAAGCATGTAGATGATGATAAATACTTTACATAATTTAGTGTTTTCAAGCCTGAACTGAAGTCTTCATATATTTAGTTATGAATATAATAACTATAGACATTATAGAGAAGTTGTGTATAAGGATTTAAGAACTCGTATATATGACTAACAGTTTCCTAAGTTTTTACTTTGTTGTAATACTTAAGAGTTATTTCGATTTTACGTAAGTTTCGTGGTTTATGTTCCCAGTAGTATCTTTGGGGAAATTACGAAACGTCCAAAATGTTCTGACATAACTGCAGCAACACTTCTAAGTAATCAAAATTAGTTATTTATACCTTCATGATTTGGCTTACAATGTTTCTTTCCAAATGCCAAGAATGTAACTTTTAATTGATTTCATATTGATCAATAATTACGAACAGAAACATACACAATTAATACACTACATTCACATTTCTGTGTACAGGTATTTTCTAAATTATCATATATTATTTAAATTGTTTTATGGTTATACATTGTATAATAAACAAATCTATTTTATACTCTTTTATATAGCGATATGTCAGCATGGAGGTGATTATGAAAACAGAAGTTTTAAATGCTTCTTCTTAGTAAAACCTCTCCTCTCCTCTCCTCTCCTCTCCACTCCTCTCCTCTCCTCTTTTCTCCTCTCCTCTCCTCTCCTCTCCTCTCCTCTCTCTCTCTCTCTCCCTCCCTATCTTTCTCTCTGCCTCTCTCGCTATTTATATTTTAACGCATAATCATGCACTGAGGTCCTTTGGAGTTCTATTCGCTCCGAGTATACCGAGATGAAGGGAGTAACTATTGCTCCTGCGTTTATCCTACAAAGTTGTTATAGAAAATTGAGACTTGGTGCTGTGTCAGCAGCTCGGCTTTCAAAGATTATGATAGCCTTCCGGGAAGCATCAAAGTCTAGTATGATGTAAAGAAAGAAGATATGAACAAAAAAGTGGCAAGGGATAGATAACAAGAAGAGAGGTTAATAAAATGTGAGTAATACCGCAAAATGTAGCAACATCATACGAGCTTTTCACTACCAAATAGGAAATTAATTGATGGACATATTAATCTTGTATTAATTCCCTTCCTTTAAGGCATACGTAATGAATTGAATAAAGGTAGATCTAGTACCCTTTTACATGATAATCGCTTTATCTTTATCCCGGGTATAATGCATTTTTTCCTTGAATATACGCAGTCTGGGTGTCACTAAAATTCTACTGAACGTGGGGTTGTATAACCAGCAGGTTGCATTGTATGGGTTTGCATTACTAACAGAATATTCCATTGTATATATCTGTAATAAATTATATTGTGTTACTTTCCAACAAATAGTCAACGCCAACGCAAATTAAGTATATATCTTACTAAACAGTTACATATTCTTTTCTTTTTAAAATGTTCTTAAAATTTTCTTTCGTGTCCAAAGCCATCTAGTTACATTCACGTATTGACACATACTCAACTGTAAGTGCGTAACCCACTTCCTCTGTACACCCACAAGTGATTCCAGATTAGATTTTGCGTTATATGATGCTTTTGGCCGTTGTCGGATGAGAAAATTCTCCATTCTATTTTCCCTTACATTGTCAGTAATTCTTATTGGGGTCGATTTTCGATGGTATTACTTCTATAATTTCTTTAAATAGTGTGAAGCTTATTTGGCACGATGGCATAGAAACTAGCAAACTACACATCATACAACCCTTGGATGTGGATAAAATCCAATCTTAACACTATGCCCCATCGAAATATTCAATCCTCTGTTATTTGCAGAAAGGCAAAAGATAGCGGATAATTTCACAGACTAGGAAGATAAAGTTTTAAAATATCGAATAAAGCTAGTATTTCTATTAGTTTTATTTTTAAAATTTAGAACATATTTAGTCTTTACTTAGATCATAACAATATTTTTTTTCGCATGTAAAAGATTAAGACCTTTTCATTGTACGTATTTATTTACGATATTTAGAAATGTATTTAAGATTTTTCGAAAAAAATAGTACTTTCTTTTCTAATGCAGAAATCATGTACAACTTTGCTTTACGCTCAAACTCACCCCCCCCCCCACATACACACATGAAGTCTACAAGGTTCTGTGTTCGAATCTCGGCTGGGGCATGGATATTTGTGGACTTTAAAACTTGAAAGTTAATGGCATCGTGACGGGCCAAAGTCAATAATTACTCAAATGATCCCAAACTATAAATTTTATAAAGTTTTTTGTATACAGATTAATTTAATGTATACAGATTTTTTGTAAACAGATGTATACAGATTAATTGAATAATTACAAAAGCTGCTTGCATAGTAAATAAATGAGTGTGGGTCTCATATATTTACAGTTATTGTAGAAAAGTTTAGAAACTAATGATCAATAAAATACCCTGGAGACGTAACAGTGGCCGAGAAATGCTAGTGGCCTTGCGTTTTTCTTCAGTTTAGGCAAGAGATTTCAACTTGGTTAGTCGCGAGATGGAACCATATTTTCGTATTCTAGTTGTTGTGAAAACAAAATGTAAAAGTTAACTCTTATCTTTGGACTGTCCAAATTTACAAAATAAATAGTATTCAGTGCTGTTCTAAGCTTATTTTTTCATTACGCGTTTCCTTTTTCCTATTATATTTTAGTTGAATAACTTTTCACTAGACCTAAGTTTTTATTTTAGACTTCCCTTCTGAGTTAAAGCTGCCTAAAGTTCATTAACCAAAGTGAAATTGGAATTTGACAGAATAGATAATGATTGTGTTTCCGTAGATTCCTTAATTTTGATTCTTTCTCGATTCCCTGTAAATGGTCGGGGACAAATTGTTCGTTGCTACGTCTTCCGAATTCACATCTTACAATTAGTATTACTCATTATTGTCATTACTTTTATTTCTACTCCACACTGTTAAAACTGTTAGTCCAGTTGCATGGAAACCCTTCAGTTTGCAAAAATATTCAAGAAAAGAATATGGCGGCTCAAGAGATGAAAACCAATGAAATTTCTAGTAATAAATTTGCATAATTTCAAAGATTTCTTGGACTCCATTTCAAGAAAATTTATTCAGATAAATTACGAGTGTTTCAGTGTATCATACAAAAGTTCCTAAATATGAAATTCAAAATTGACAGTGAGAAATACATCTAACAGTGAGTGACTAGAGTGCATAGAGTGATTGACGACTATGGTAGACTGTAGCCATAGCAACTTATAAATAACTGACTTAAAATGTCAAATATTAACGACGATAGACTGTAAAACTGTGTAATATTAATAATTTTATTATAAAATGTCAAATAACGTAACGATTTTGCTATGGGTATGAACATAGATTCGCGCCAGCGATAGGAAGAATAATGAGTAATGATTAATGGCTTAGTTAGAAGAAATGTTCTTACTATTATGCAGGTTCACAATCTGAATCTCAATAATAGTTACAATGCGAACCTGCATAATAGTAGAAATAAAATTGGTAGTAGTTTTTGCTTGAAAAATTTTGGAAATTGAAAGTTTTCTTATTTTTGTTAGTCACGTTCCATTAGGCTAGTTTCCTGGACATTTCCAGGCAACTGGACGAACAATTAAAAAAGTGCATTTTCCACCCCCTTTTATAACTTGAATATAATATTTGAATATAAAACAAGTAGGGAAGAACCTCCACGAACAACAATATTTTTCACTGAAATGCAAAGTGTTCAATTGGGAGACTTACATACTTATACATCTCTTTGCAATCATTTCTTGTAGCATTATAAAATTCACTAATTAAATAACCCTGTTCAAAATATCTTAACGTGGTTAATAGCGATGTTTAATCAAATCTCTGTTAGTTACAGAAAACTTGAATGAAGCTACCAAACATTTTTAAAATGAACAGTAAAGTAAAAGTCTTCAATGATAATCAGTGCAACCTGGTCGAACAAATTTTGGTAGC
>JAGDQP010062330.1:0-11896 GCA_022664845.1 Lepisma saccharinum
GTGTCGCGAACTGAAGAAAAAACCCTCGGAATTTGTATTAAATGTTAATTATGATATTTAAGTATTTCCAAATTGGGGTTGAAGTTTCAATTAACCACTAATCTTTAACCGATATCAATCATAAACAATGTTTCTTAAGCACTAAAAAAAATTACACCAGAGTTAATAAAAACGGTACACTTTTTTTTCACGAAAGATTTCGATATCTCGCAGCAACGAATTAAAAAAAATCGAGCGGTCCAGGACTAGATTACGGCACAAGATACATACGTATATTTCGCCTGAAGCTATGTAAAATACCCAAAATTTTAAAGACTATTTCAGTAGTTTCATAATCAGCCAAACACAAGCTCTCTAGAACAAAGAGTTACAGAGAGAGGGAGAGAGAGAGAGAGGAGAGAGAGAGAGAGAGGAGAGAGAGAGAGAGAGGAGAGAGAGAGCTATTTTTGTGTGCGAGTGTGTCTAAATTCGGCAATTTTTCGAATTTTCAATAATTCATATTGCAAAAACTAGAGGCTCACTAAATCTAAAATTTGGGATTTTTCATATGCTCTACAGGTACAACTTATTTACCAAAAATCATTACAATCGAAGAGAGTGAGATAGAAAAGGAGTGTTGAATTGACGTGGAATGACTCAGGCATCAGTATTCCATTTTCGGTGGCCATGCCCTTGTATAGTTTTTTTTTCGTTAGTGTGGATCAGAGAGGGAATTTCTAAGCAAATTCCTACACTGTTAACGTGATATTAGGTTAAAAATATTCAATGCGTTCGACATCCTTTTATTGTGTGCACATCGTTGTAGGGTCACGGCACCAGTTTCCGGCAACTTCAGGAAAATTCTGACTTCGATAATATGTAAATCCGCACAAAACATACAAAAATATTTGAGTCACTGTATACCTTGGAGCTTTAAGTCATGAATTAACTCTGTATAAAATGAAGAAACATATATTTGTAACTTGTAAGACGAATGAAACTGATCATATAGCAAAAAATACCAGTTTCCAGCCACGGGTTACCAATAACTGGCTGCTAAATACCAGTATCCGGCCACACTTATCAGTCTTACTAAAAACATATAACATAAATAAAGGAAAATAAAATATAACAAAAATTATGAACCACAGATAATATAAGGTTTTAGGAATGAAACACCTAAGAATGTTAATTAGTATTCTGTCAACAAGGAAAACTCGCTCGTAAATATTGCCATAAGCAAACCAAAAAATCACGAAAATATGAAGAGGCCTGAATTACTTACAAGAGACAATACTAGAACAATTTAAGCCGGGTTCTACTTCACCTGAACATTTGGTTATTTTATATCTTAATCATCAGAACTGTTACCCGCACAAGATTCACACACGAAAACGTTTCCTCATGAGAACCAAAAGCTAGAAAAGCGTCTCCTTTGTATACGTCGGGCGTTCCACTTGAAACCATAAATGAAGCAGTCACAGGGGATGTCTGTTAAAGGCGATGAAATGAAAAATGAAAAAAAAAAAAAAAGAATTCGAACCTGGCTTTCTCTAACCCGTCGTCGTTCGCTATCGCTCACTCGACATCCCATATAGCAAAAGCAAAATGACGTCCCAAGGATATCTTGAATTGGTTATGAATTTTCTTCCCTAAAAGCTAGAACTCTCTAGACTGGGTTTTGTAGTAGCAGCATTGAAATTTCGTGAAACGATAAAAATGCATCAGACATATACGGAGATAGTGCTACAATTTCGTGTTGGAGATTGTTGCTTTACATTATCCTTAACCAAGAAAAAAAAAGTTGGTCACCAAAAAACCACAATTTCATTAGTAATTATGCACAAGAAGTTAGAAACTAGGCATAACATAATTCAACCCATCCTAACAAGACAAAAAATAATCTAACCGGACTTTTCTCAGGCATACACTAACCTGTAGTGGGTGCGTAAATAACATTCGGGACAAAATAGTGTTCCATAAATCAGAAACAAAATGAACGTAAATATCACGGTCGTCGAATTTGATTGGTGCGTAAATGGAATAGCAACTTATAATAGCCTGTGGTAGCAGCAAGAATACGTAATTATTAAAAAATCTAACCTGACTCCTCTATCCTGTCACAGACTACCTAACTGGCTGTAGTGGGTGCATGGAAAGGTAAAATAAATAGTTCATATTCGTGGCAAAATAAATATAGTTTGCCATAAATCGTAGACAAAGGTAACGAAAATATTGCGATCATGCAATGCATGTAAATAGTAGAGTGTGGAAAACAGAAAAACACTTTTATAATTCATTTGTGTGTGTAGTGCATTAATTTTGTAGAGTAAGGCTTTGGTTCATGAACGAACAAATGACGTTTCACAATTCTGAAGTCCAGTTGCACTATCTGCACCCCGAAAACTCGCACAGGGAAGGGTAGGTATTCATTTCGATTCTAGGTTAGGTTAGAATATTTAGGCCTACGTGGTTTTTCATTAATGGATTAGCAAACAAATTTACTATTTGCACAACGTGACAAACAAAACATGCCAAGCAGGTATTTGAAATGTACGTAGTGTTTTTCTTAAATTTATTTAAGGCCTTTAGGAATCTCAGACTCAGCCCGGAAGGTGTTGCAAGGTAGTTATCTAAAGCTTGTTTGTAGGTACCATCCTGGCGTTTGCCTAGTGTGACTGAGGGGAAACCCCTGGAAAAACGTCATCATGCAGTTGGATGGGCGGCCGGTGGGCGCACACCCACGACCTTTCGAATGCGAATTGTATGGTTGTTCGTAATAATCACATTATCAGATATTTCGAAATTAGAAAATTTCTCACGGGCTACCTAAACACTCACTTTTACAGCCTTATTGTTCATCGGCAGTCTTAAACGAAACTATTTTCGTGCATTAGCTTAGGGTGGACCAGTTATCTACATTCTTGCTTTGGAGGTGCATGTTAAATGACTACCAAGTATTATTTTTTTCCTTTCTGATCATAATCTCTTAAGTTTTCATCATCTACTGAAATATTGATCTAACATCATCCATTCGTCCTGAGCCAAAGATACCTAACCGCCTTAAACTGAAAGCAAATTCAGATTGTATTTTTTTATAATACGCAATTCAGTAAACGTGTACATACGCCCATCTTCAAAGAATGCTGAGCACGGCAGGTGTCTTGACCTTTCCGTGTATGTTACAACAACAAAATTTTCTCGCTTTTACTTGATGTTACTTTCCCCTCATTTAATGTGAGGTAAGCATGTTCTTCAAGGTATAAGATAATGACAGTTTCAGCTTCACGAGCTCATTTACGTGAAATTAATAAATACACAATATCCTAGCTGTCTTAAAACATCTATGCACTTAACAATATGAACTGACATATGCTTACCTCTAAATTATGCGTAGTAATTAAATTATATTAGTTCTAAGCTATCAAATCTTTTCTTTTGCATGAATATCTTGAATTTGAGCAGGGCAAAGAACAACACAACATTCAAAACAAGTCTTGAATGACAGTTGCGCCACCTGGCTATAATTGGTTATGAAACAAAAGAGTGATGAACAGCGCGTCCCAACACACACACAGCACTTTCGCAGTCATCCAAGCACTTTTCATTAGAACTTTTAATATTTGCTACGTCATATCCTTCGTATACTTATAATTTATTAAATAATAATAATAATAAGGTCGATTTAATTTATAGAAAATAGGTAATCCCGCACGGCTTTCCGGGGGACATCCAGGGGACCTCCATACAGGATGAACTGTTTGTATTGCCCACGGACGTCCTTAGGACATCGCTTTGGGAGCTTGAGAAATCTGACGGTAATGGGAACTAAATGGGACGTCCCAGGGATGTACTCTGCTATGTGGGTATGAACAACTTAGGACTTAAATAAAAAAAAAAAAAAAACGGGCCACACAGAAGGAGTGTATAAAACTGAGAACTGAAAATTTGGTCAACATTGGATTTGACTGGAAGTGGATTAACGAATTTAAATATTTGCTCTGACGTCTAGCTTTCCACACTAAGCAGTCGCTCCAGTATCATTATGTAGAGCTCGGTGGGTATGCCAGATGCTAGAAGGACAGATGAAATTGTCACAAATAGCATGATATTTTCTTTTATATGCCGAATCATTATTTGACCTCTTTCTGAATATTTCATTGACAAAAATTCGGTGTTAATTTATCCTTCAAACTCCTTTGCCTTCATAAGTATGTGCTTGAACCAATGACCTCTATCAAAAAACGTTACTGGACTGACTGCAGTCATTGAAAATTTCATGAATATATGAAGCCAGGGAGAGGAGAGCACACTTAGTCTTCTTTGTCCATTTCCAGTCTAAACCAATATGGACCAAATTTTCGGTTCTAACTCAGTTTTTACACTTAATAACGCTGTGTGGCCCGTTTTTTATTTATGCTTAATTCTGGCAAAAAATGTATTATTTGCAGTATTTTCTATTCTATGCAGAGTACGTCACACTCTAACATGAATAACTCAGGTATTAAGACTTAAATCTAAAATCGGGCCATACAGTGATAAGAAGCGTAGAAAACTGAGTTAGAACTGAAAATTTGGTGCACATTGGATTGGACTGGAAGTGAACAAACGAGTTTAAATATTTGCTCTGGCGTCTATCTTTCAACACTAAGCAATCACTCCAGTATCGTTTACGTAGAGCTCGATGGTTTGAACTACTAAAAAAAATCAATTTTGATTATACAGGATAAATTCACACAGACTCAGGGGAATTAAATAATTCCATATCTGATAATCAGAGCTTCTAAATCGTTGAGTCCATGACGTTGTTCGGTGAAGGAAGAAGACGCGACACACTGTAAGGCAACTTCGACCTCTCTTCACCTTGTAGCAGGAGAATGTGGGCGCGAGTCGTTTATCCACAAACGGTCAGGAATGTTCATGAAAGAAGATAAAGTGATAATCGATTGTTCGATTCGTTTTCTTTTTCTGGAGACAATCACCGACTCTTTTCAATCATTATTTGAAGTAGAAAAAAAAAGAAGGTGTGCGTGTGTGCAAGTGAGTGGGTTAGTGACATGGACAGTATTTACATAAGAACAATACTGATAAGAAAATAATGAAACATGATTTTTCTTCTTCTTCTTCTTTAGTAAGAAAATGAAAGAAAATTGATTCCTCTGTAACTGCAATTGCATGCAGGCAAAGACGTCCAAGGGAAGACAAGACAAGATAAAACTAGGGTCCCCTTTAAGGCTGGGAAAAGTGATTACGTATTTCCGATTCACATACAACACAGAAAATTAAATGTCTTAAAACCAACGCTTATAAAACTAACAGATTGTCTCACATAGAATGACTCGCCACAGGAAATCATTAGGGAAGAAAATATCAAGAGAAGTGATCTAACAGCACTCATGTAATATTTTGCTTTCTCGGTATATGCGTTTTCGACATACTGCGCACTTCACGGAAAATATTAGAAAAAGTCAGGTTAGATTATTATTTTTATTAAATATATTTTTACGCGATCCAACATTATGCAGTTCCTGAGGCGAGCCGCTCATTTCTCACATGTGACATCATTATAGGATAAGCCAAAAAAATGAAACCCATAAGGCTGCAGATCACCCCCGCCATCTTGGTCCGCACTCTCCATTGATTAGCATGGGAATTGTTTTACTCGTCTTATACTTTTCAGGGGTATAGTTTTAACTCCTGTTTTTTTTCTTCAGTTTATCGTCATGTTCTCTTATACTCATGCTACTTTATAGAAATGCAATATTTTACACAGAAACAGTATAATTTCCCGTTAACATATTGTGATTTATATAGCAAACTATTAATAATACATTATACTTATATATTTGGAGAAACTTCACAAACCAAAACTATACAAGAGTCAAAATAACCACCAAGACAAATTTTGTGAAAGCAGAACTTAAATCTTCTACATCCGAGAGGCATAAAATGAGTAAAACAATTCCCGTGTAAATCAATGGAAGGTGCGTACCAAGATGGCGGGGGTGATCTACAGCGTTAATGCGAACGTCAAACCGTAGGTCTGCTGTCTTAGTATGTTCAGGCAGAATTTAGTAGAGTTAAAGCAATTATCTAATCCCTGAACGTAAGTATCCAACATCTTAATCTGTTGAGATTAAAAATAAGTATACCGTAAATCCATCGAATTAACTGTTGTTTGGTGACAGTTTTCATACTCTTCTTCATCTCCGCACATCAGGATGGTGGACTAACGTTTTTACTTTCGGATTCAGTCTTAATTTGACCTCTCTTCCAATTGCAAAATCATTGGAGCCTCCAATGACGTCACGTGTGAGACAATCTGTTAGTTCTATAAACGATTCTTCAAAACTTGTCCCTAAAGCCGGCTTTTCATGCACGTGCTGGCCGCATGCTTTGCTTGCGATTTCTATGAATAGCCAATAGAAAAACACGTGTTTCAAAACTAAAAAATCACGTGATACCAAGTGTTTTGGCCGATTTAGGTGGCCTTGGTTTTGACTCATGGACGTGTCGTAAAGGAATACTGGATAAAGAACACTGACAAGCCACCACCAGCAACTCTCCGGTTCAAAGTTGTAGCTATCGCATCGGAAAGCTAATTTGGTGACCCGGGTTCATTTCCCGCTGAGGTGAAGTTCTATTTTTTTTTTAGAAAAGTAACTTTTCTTTTTCTATACATATATACATAAGCATTATCAAATTTTATATAAAGTTCACTAACCATTGGTTAGGTTAGGTTAGAAAAGTCAGGTTTGGTGTTTTTTTTTATTATTATTATTTATACGCGATCCACTCTAGTTCATGGCAACGATAACAGGTGTATCTGGCGTCAATTCTGAGCGCAATACTTTCTATTCCGACTGAGTCTTGTTTCAATACTCAGCCAAATCAAAGGCAAAGCACGCTCCTGGCGCGTGCATGAAAATTCGACCTTAGACGGAGTATTGAAATGCATCTAAAATGTATTATTGATGTGTCTAAACTGCTCACATGATTGACTTAATCGCATTAATTAGTAATGTCACCTCGGATAATACATTTCTCACACTGAAAAAATAAAGCGTCAAATCGTTTAAAAAATTATGGACCTAAACATTTCGTCTGATAAGCAAACTTTATGTATATTTTTGTGATTCAAATTACATGGTGTCTCTAAAGTTACTGTCCATTTTAATGAAGGAAGGCTGTGAGTGACAAGAAAACAGTAATTGTGTATAGTGATGAGCGCAAGAGTCTTGGTATTGCAGTTTTGGTCTTGGTCTTGCATGCAAGACCAAGACCAAGACCAACACCAACACCAAGACCAACACCAACACCAACACCAACACCAAGACCAAGACCAGCCTGCAAGAGTCTTGCACACGCACTATTTGAATATTTTTAAAACGTGGAAAGGAAGGGGAAATCATTATATCCTTCACTTGAATTTCTTTGGCTTCTGTAAAAATACCGCTGGAGTGAAGGTGTTCCCAGTTGTGCAAACCATGTGAGTGGATCTGAGAATAATGCCGCTGTTACTGTAGCATACTAAACTTACACTGTACTATCTTTCAAGAAAGTAAATCTAACTTGTTGGAGGTGATGGAACAGAATTTTCCAATTATGAAAAATTTCGCAATTCACACGCACATGTGTAGTGCACATGGAAACTTTCAACTACTTGTACTCAGATTCTTTGATAGATATGTTTCGTTTGTATATTCCAGAATACTTCTCATACATAGCAGACATAGTAATAAAAGACAATATAGGGAAAAGACAATCCTATTCGATAATAATAAAACAGAAACATACTCAGTACGTAAAAATTAACGGGTAAGTGAAATGAGAAAAGCATTTTCACTACATTTACCATAGTGTAGTGGTTAGCGAGTTAGCTTTCTACGAGAAGATTATGAGTTCGAATCCCCGCATTTATCTTTATATTTTTTTAAGCGAACACACTTAGAAAATCACATTTGTTCTCCCATAACTCACCATTCTATTTGTAATTGCAGTGAAATATATTTTTCTTTAAACTCGATAATGTTATTCATAATGTTTCGAAGTCTTTAGGAAAATTCAAATTGGTCTTAGTGACTTCCATATTACGGTCAATCATGCATTATCTTTTTTTATTTATGAAAAATCAATTTAAGGCAGCAGAAAAAAACAACGATAATACACAGTAACCCAGTCTAACCTGTAAGTTGAATAAAATGCAAACGCATTTTACAACGAGGAGAAGAAGCACACAACTCGTTCTTTCCCTCGCGTCTCCCAAATCAATTTTGACAATTTCTTACTAGATGGCTCTGTCTTTAGCATAGATTCTCACTCGTCCGAACTATAAAAGCAATCTAGGTTCGAATTTTTTGAATGGAGAGTAGCTTGGAATTATAATTTTTGTATTTCGTTACTGTGTCATTCCTTTTCGCGTTATAATGTTGAATGGTTTTGCATTTTCATTTCATTTTGTGTATTTTATTTTCGTTTCCTGTTTGCTAGAGGTAAAATCAGCAATTCGCTTGCCTGCCAATTGACAATATATGAAACAGGAATCTTTCACGTGTCCAACATGTTTCTCAAGTTTTCAACAAGTCTTGCGTATTAAGCCCGTGAATCAGTTGCGGGACTACCTGTTAAGAGCAGGTTTATTGGCCGTAAACTACGGAATTGCTTTATTAAGAAGATACTCTTAAACACAACGTGGACATCATTTATAATATAACCTATTTTATTAGAGATGGACGACGCTAAAGCAAGGCAGTAAGAAATATTTATTTCGGCAATGCGAACATGAAGGAAAGATATCATGTAATGAAATATTAACAGGAAATATTTCTAGGATGATTTATTTCTCAATTTTCATATATTTATTCTTAATTTCGAAAGAAATTGTTTAAAAGAAAATACAAGTTTATAGTTTTAGGTCCCGTAAACCGCTTTACATAAAACGTGGATTATAGAATTCAAATTTTATTTAAGTCCTTCCTTCAATTTTTGCTCAAGCTATATGTAATATATAAGAGCATTACAAATACAGCGCTTGTCTGAGATATTTGACCAGAATTCTGATTAAGGCTTAGTATACAAATGTTAGCTTTTTCAAATACAAACTTTACTTAAATTAAATAAATAATAATAAAAAAAAAACTGAAAGAATTTTGTAAGTGTTTAGAACTAAAAAAAATTGCAACAGTAATGTTTGCATTTTAGCTTCTTAATAACAATCCAGAAAATGAGTTAGAAACTGATGTTAAATTTCAGCAAGAAATATTTTATATAAGTTGAGCGATGGGAAACAAATTACACATAAACGAACAGACAAAACTATTTATGCACTGTTCATTTACCCTTCGTGTTTGTTCCATGTACATAGAAGTCACATTCTTGAATGACATAGTTATAAATGAATTTATGTAAGTCGAGTACTTTTAATATTGCGTACTAAACACACAAGTTGATATAACTGGTTTGGAGTCAGCGATTCCATAATAATTTTCATTTTCAGTGGGGGTTAAAGTAAAAATTAAGAGAGTGTAAGTGGAGTTTTGCACGGTTTCTACTGATTTTTGGCCGAGAATTTGGGAGGTGATACTTCCACGGATAGGAAAGTCTGGCGGAATCAGTGTTCGGAGTCCACGTTAAGCTGTAGGTCCCGTCCTTGGGACGTCCTCTCTATTCGATTGAAGACAATGACAACCGCCATCGGTTTACCCTGCCCAGGAACTTTCGAGTCAGCACCTCCTCTCGGGCAGAACATACATAATTATATGTATTGTAAATTCGCCGTTTTTGCCTCTTGCTTTACTCCCAGATTATATATAATTCACAGCCATATTAAATTCACTACTGGATGAGGCCTCTCCCGTAGGAAAGAATTTGTCTGCTGATCCCGCCCTAACCAGACGTGTTGGGAGAGGAGAACCGAAGATCTCAACTGTGTTCGCCACTGTCTTTTATTCAGGGCACTCCCCAATTGCATCACGATGCTGGATGGGCACCATTGCTTTGAAAAATCTCTTGTCACAGCCAGGAACCAAACCCGAAACCCCACGATCAGCAGTCGGAGTGTGTGTATGTGAGCGTGGAAAAATAAATGTGAGAAAGAATTTTAAAGTATATTTTCTTTTTAAAACTGCAGGCCAGCGATCGATTTATTCAACTTATAGAGAGGGGATAGAATATATCAAACACGTTAGAATGCCGTATTTGGCGCCTTTGGCTAGGGGAAGATTTCGAACGCAGAGCTAAGGTTGATATTTCCAGAGAGGGGGGAAATCCCAACCATCGCCCTACAAATAGAACATTAAACTGCACTATAATATAAAAAACAGGATAATTATATAACACCTAAGGTCTAGGTTGCTCTGATAAAAACCTTTGGTAAACTTTATTTTTACATGGGCCAGTCTAGTAACGGTGGACTGCGGCCCGTTACGATTCGCCTATAGCTATTAAAATCCAACCATCCCGGGATTTGAACCCGGGACCTTCGAGTGGACTCACAGCAGAGATGTTTAAATGGGGAGGTGAAAAAATGAAAGAGGAACTGGCTAAATTATTCTCGATGTGCCTGAGGAAGAGAGAAATACCATCAAGTTGTAACAATGCTGTTATCATTTTGTTGTACAAGAAAGGGGACAAAGAACGCGTCGAAAACTACAGACCAATTAGTTTACTGTCAGACCTATACAAAATGTTCACAGAAGTTGTTTTGAATCGTATTGAACGAGACTTAGATTTTAACCAGGGAAGGGAACAAGCCGGATTCCGTCGTGGATTTAGCACAATGGACCACATATAAACATTGAATGAAGTTATGGAAAGGACTAATGAATATGAACTTCCACTATGTTTGGGATTCATAGATTTGGAAAAAGCTTTCGATTCGGTCTCCTTATCAGCAGTACTTAAATCACTTGAACATCAAGGCATCGAAAGTGCATACATCAAGTTACTGCGAAACATTGACTCGGTTGCCACTTTTGTCGTTAGACTGCATCAAGAGAGTGAAAAATTTAAAGTTGGAAAAGGGGTAAGGCAAGGAGATTCAATTTCTCCAAAACTGTTTTGTGCGGTCCTGGAGAGAGTGTTCCAGAATTTAAACTGGGATGAAGTTGGAATTAAAATTAATGGCGAATATCTTCATCACCTACGGTTCGCTGATGCTATAGTCCTGTTTGCTTCAAGTGCAGAAGAACTACAAACCAGAATGGAGGAACTGAGTAACGAGAGTTCGAAAATAGGTCTTACAATGAACTTAAGTAAAACAAAAGTAGTGTACAACCAACATGCTCCAAACAAGGAAGTGAAGATTAACCGAGAGACAATAGGCATAGTTGATGAGTATGTTTACCTAGGACAGCTTAAAACATCGAATGCAAAGTTGACCGAAGAAATAAATAGAAGATATAAAATGGCGTGGAGTTCTTTTCGAAGACTACACCTTATTTTCAAAAGCAAACTACCAATGTGTCTGAAGCGTAAACTGTGTCTTACCCGTGATGATGTACGGCTGCGAAACTTGGACATTGAATGCGCAAACGACTCAAAGATTGAGAGTCACACAAAGAGCAATGGAGAGGTGCATGCTAGGAGTAACCAGGAGGGACAGGAAGAGAAATTAATGGATTCGCGCACAAACAAGGTAGAGGATGTAATCAAGAGTGCGAAGAAAATGAAGTGGAGATGGGCCGGTCACATAGTTAGACGAACAGATGGAAGTTGGACGACAAATGTACTACAGTGGATTCCTAGAGAAAAGAAACGACCGAGACGACGTCCAAATGTAAGATGGGTAGATGAAATCAAGCGTTTTTCAGGAGCTACATGGTTGAGGATATCAGCAGACGTGGATATGTGGAAAGAAAAGGGGGAGGAGCCCTTCATCCAGCAGTGGATACAAAACGGCTGAATATGATGATGATGA
>JAGDQP010062332.1:0-11896 GCA_022664845.1 Lepisma saccharinum
AAGACTGTCTAGCATGGACACAAGATGAAGTAACGTGTTGAAATATGTACGACTTCCCTATTGAAACAATCAGCAATCTCCCGATAATTTCCCCGTACAGAACGACCACAAAAGAAAGCACGTATATAGAAATGGAGGTAGAAAGATCGTTGAGAGCTCTAATTATCTCTCCGTCGTTGTCTGCATATGGTGCACACTGTCTGTCTCGAAAGGGGACGGATTCAGACTTTAACAGTTGATTAGAGGGCGATGACAAATTGATAAAACCTTGTAGTTACAACCTCCCCGGAATGATGATCTTTTAGATTGTCTAGCTAATTCTCACTATGTCAGCACCCTCGATCTCAGAAGTGGATACCACAGTGTTCCAATTCGCGAGCAAGATAAGTAGAAAACTACCTTTACTTGTTCTTCTGGCACTTTCAAATTTAATAGCATGCCCTTTGGGCCAAAAACGGCTCCCTCTAGCTTCCAATTTCTCATGGATAAGTTTTTTTTGGGAATTTGAAATACAATATTCTAACAGTTTATATTGATGATATAACTGTGTGGTCAAATACGTTCACACAAAATGTAGAAATGTCTAAGATCGTTCTCGAAAATTGAGAGATGCGAATCTAAAGTTAACTTCGTGTAAAAGCATATTTAGCTACAATTAGACTAAGATCCTAGGACATTGGTGTACTAGGAATGGAATCAAACCGGATCCCGATAAAACAGCTGCTATAGACACGTTGACTGAGCCCACAAACGTAAGACAACTGCGATCTTTCCTCGGTGCCACAAATTATTTCCGAAAGTTTATAAAGAACTATTCAGTTCCCGCCAAACCGCTGATCCAGCTCATAAAAAGTAATGGTGCGTTCCAGTTTGGAGAAAAAGAACGTAGCGCATTTAACCTATTGCAAGAGAAATTGTTCGAATAGCCAATTTTGGCTTATTTCGAGCCTAGCCTTCCCACTGGGTTGCATACAGACTCATGCGAAACTGGAATCGAATCAGCGTTAATGCAGGTGAAAGATAGCCAGCGACGCGTTGTGGTATAACTTAAGCGAACTCTAAGTAACGCTCAAGTAAAATATTCGATCCCAGAGTTGGAATGTCTGGCGATACTGCATTCTTGTACTTTCTTTCTTCAGCATTTAGGCGAGATACAGTTCACCGTGTTTACAGATAACTGCAGTGCCCGCTATCTTAAGGACTGTCCCAACTTATCAGGCCGTGTTATGCTGTGGTCGCTCAGATTACAACCGTATAATTTCGAAATTAAACATGTGCGCGGAGTCCACAATCGAATCCCAGATTTCTTAAGCGGCTACACCCTTATCTTGGAAGAATAAAACAGTTCAGAAATGACGCATTGACTATAAACCATATATTATTGGATAAAGTTAAGTTACTAATAGAAGAACAGCAAAAACAGTGTTAAAAGCTCTGATTCATAATCAAGAACTATGTTCTATGATTTCATAAATGTTATCTTGTATCGAAAGATAGGAGATGAATATAAAGTAGTCATTCCAAAATCAATGATCCGTGATGTGTTGCACGAAGTTCACTCGCGTATAGCTTTGAGTAACCATCAAGGATACACTAAGATGAATGGAAAAGCGATAGAACGTTACTATTTGACTGAGGCAGGGAAGGATATATCAGAACTTACAAACGCTGCCAGCTAGCTAACGAATGTCTAAAGAAGAAGTATGGTTTCCATACACCTGCCAAAGTAGATCGGTTATTCCAGAGAATCAGTCAGGATATTTTCGAGCCTTTGCCAAAAAGTTTCGGGAACCGCTACGTTATTATCGCTTATGAGTATCTGTCCCACTTTGTTATAGTTTGACCACTGAGAACTGCCAGCAACGTCAGTTCCTTCCTAATAGATTATGTGTTCAGTATATACGGAATTCACCAAATTCTACTGACGGATCTTCTTTTGAATTCTACTTTAACAATAATTCGTGAGTTAACAGCGCTATTACAGATCAAACAAGTATTCACCACAAGCTATTATCCATTATCAGACTCCAAAATCGAATCTCATAAGTAATGTCTGGCTTAATTTTTGAAAAAGTATGTAGACAAAACACAGCGAACATGGTCTCAATTCTTGACTCTTTCTATCCTAGCTTATAATTCAGCAAGGCACGACAAAAGTCGTCTGCTCTCTTACAAAATAATTTTTGGGAGACAATGTGTATTTCCCACCGAATTAGCATACCAGTGTTCGGAACTCTCCATGAAAGAGTTACGAAAGCATATTTAAATAATTCGGAATTTAACAAAAGAACCTTTGAAAAGTTCTTAGCAAAAATCAAAGGAAGCGATGAATAAACATCTCCAAGCAGTCCCCTTTAAACCCGGCCAACTTGTTTTGCTTAGAGTATACGAACGTAAGAAAGGACGATCACCAAAGAGGACGAATTGATATACAGGACAAGTCAGGGTCACCAAAGTGCTCAAAATAAATATTTGTGAACTGGAGTTTATCTCTAGTAAATATCGACAATTTGCAGTAAACACTCACAGACTAAAACCCAATTTCCCCCCGGAAAACTTTTGCAATGTACAAGAAACCAGTAATTAAATACGTAAGTGGTATTTCAGAATAAGCTGAGAAATACCAAAAAAATATGTAAATGCAGGTAAAATATATAAAAAATATAGCAACATTCATCCAGAAAGTGCCTCACTAACGAAAATAAATAAGAAATATTCATAGCATTTTATGCAAATGCTTAAAAAATAATGAAAATAATTTAAAGGTTTTCTTTATTTTCCGTAAGTGCTGATATGCATGTAACTAGAATCTGGAATTTATCGAAAAGTAGATTTAAATAATTTAATTAACTCCCAATTCATCAGGTGTATGAGACCAAGTAAACGTAGCACTATGTACCAATCGATGTATAAAAGGCATTAACAAACCTCCTTTGGTTTAATTTCACCCAGGGAGTACCAAGTCTTGTCCCATATAAGAGTGGACAACACACTCACCGTCAACCCAACAAAGGGCAAATTAGGACGAGGAAGCATCTGCACGACCCTATGCATTTGTATATTTCCAAAACCAAAACCAAAATAATGAAAATTATTGCTGAAAAACGGGAGAACCCGATTTCAGTTATCCTTGGTTCAATAATCAGTTGATGCCAATGTAGTCTAGAATAAGGTAAAAAACGGAAATCCCCAGCAAGAACAGTTGACATGTTAAGCCACTGACCAACCTTCTTTGGTTCACCTTTGCAGTTAATTTCAGTGAATTCTAATAAATTTCTTTACTCTAAATGTTGTAAGCACTAATATCGAAATAGTTGGTCGATACACAGTGAACAAATTTCGTATGACATGATATAAGCAAATGCATTTAAAGGCAACGCCCAACTGCTTTCGGTTCACCTTGCCAATGGGCAAAATTAAAAAACTAAAAACAGTTAGAAATTTCTAAAAATGAACAAAATAAACTTCAAGTAATCATTTATGGTAAATCTTATTTCATCACAGTAATATCTCTCAAGTCATAATAAATATACGAAACCAGAAAAATTAAAAACTGAAGTCTAAGGTTCGACGCTAGCCATGTGTATATAAACAAAATTAAAGATGCACAACCAAAGAAAAAATATGTTTCAAATTGGTTTACAGACATTACGATTAATATCCACTAATGGTATATTTAGATACAGTGTACCACGAGAAGTGAATTGTGTACAGAATGATATTACCAGTGCCAGATGACAAACCCCCTCCAATGACAAAACCCTCTAGTATGTTTAGTCTATACAAAGTTATGTGAACCAGTCAATGTAAAAATCATATTTCTACTTAGTCAACACTATTTAGCTGTCCCATATATTCATTGTAGAACACTAGTAACAACATATCTCCATAATGCTAGTATAAGACTTTATGTTAAGTTAAACACCAACACCGTTTGGTTCACCTTGTCAACTATGGTTAGATTGAAGAAAATAAGTGACCACATCTGCAATGTACTTAGTAAACTTAATTTCAATGCAAATAGATGTGCACGTACTTATAAGTTAGGATAAACAAAACTAAATAAGGCTCATGAAGATGGTAGATTAAGTATTGTTATGTTCGTATTTCTTCTTGAAAAGCAGTGCAGACCAGCTCCTATGATGCAATAATAACGGTTTAGAACTGACCTTGTGAAAGGTAATGGATGTATAAGTAACCACAAGCGTGAAAGAGGACCCGTCCATTCGGTTGTCAGGATCCGTGGCAGCAATCAGGTTCGGAAGGAGCAATGGACCTATATTACATTCATGAAGCAATGAGAATGCGGAATATCAACATGCTCATTTCAAGGGCTTGGAAGTGCTGGTTGGTCACACACCAAGAAGGCCCCCCCCAAGAACCGAAAAATATAGAATAGCGAAGCAAAAAGAAACAAGATACATGAGGACTAAGTTACACATGCACACACAGTTAACAACAAATAAATCAATAGAATTTTTTCAGGAACCCCTAAATCTGACGCGTAATCCGGTGTAATGACAAAGCAAAATGATAATAGTTCAAAGGAAATTATCACAATGCTAATACTAACCCATGCTAATAGCTGCAGTGCGGTTGACGTTCTACACTCAACACCAGTATGCAATCGTCGTCCGGCTCCAGACGTCGGATCCAGCGCGCGGTAAACTGATTGCCGAAACGCCGATATACTCTTCTCATGTGATGTCCGATTCTACGGAACATGCCCTCCAACACTTGCTGCGGAGTGCACAAATCAGGTATCTCTGCAGCGATGTCCAACAGGTATTCTTAAAGTGTCTGGTAAAAATCCCCTGGATAGATGTACGATATAATTGACCCTGGTACGCGAGTAAAATAATTATATATAATATCCAGCATATAGGCACGTACCATCCGCACGCTGCTCAGCATCCATCTTTCAACTAAGGGATATCCTGCATTGCTCGATTGTTGCTGCTATGGATGTACCCCTCCCTTCGCTATCCCCCTTTACTTCCCGTGATAGCACTAAGCAAACAGGTTGATACTAATTGCCTGCGTACTAATTGGATACCGCAGCAGTTATTTTAGGAATTTCCCAGTACTGTATTATGTACAAACATATACAAGGAAGTGCGACCCCCTTCCCGGGCCATTTTAGCCTCTTGCAACCAAACGTGGCCGCCTTGCAAAGCCGCCTTTGCCACTCGGGAACACGATTTTAGCGTCCGTATTCGCACTTTGCCTACTCGTTTTAACAGTGTCCAGGGGTAATGCACCCCCAATTTTTTTAAATTTTAGGGTCCCACTTTTTCTCTCCCTCCTACCCAAAAGCACTTGCTTACCCCTCCTTTGATCGTAGAAAGGCAGTTTAACGCATTCCACACACAACAGGAACAGAGTTTCAGGCTTGCGATTGTTTGGAATGAGCTCACGTCCCATTATTTACGGTTCGGTTATGAACTTCGGCCCCCAAGAAGTTGACGCAGGTTTTAAACCGAACTGAGGAGTTTGGTTGCTCTACAACACTTAAATTACCCTGTTAATTTGAGTAGACAAAAGCTGTTAAAGTAATGGTACGACATTGAATAGTAGTCGTAAGCATGCATGTCAGTTGGTAAGTGTAACGAAAGCCCATGAATTGCCCCGTACATGAACAACAGATGAATTACTGAAATTGCAGTAAACGTGTAGAGTAATGCAACTAATGTACTACTTTCCAAGTTGGACGAAATACCGTATTGGATAAGAATCACACATTGAATTTATGGAATCACATTGTTATGAAAAATATAAACTGAGAAATCGCCGACATCAAGAACGTTTGATGTATTTCAAACATTTAAAATTAGACGAATTTTAAGTGATAAAGCGACCGCCCTCGACGGAATAGGTATTCAATGTAAATAAACAAGACGCGCGTGCACTACAGAAAACAAAATTAAAAATTGCCAAATAAATCATGTTACCTAAGAAGCCTAAAGGCCATAAAC
Source organism: Lepisma saccharinum (assembly GCA_022664845.1). Taxonomy (NCBI): domain Eukaryota; kingdom Metazoa; phylum Arthropoda; class Insecta; order Zygentoma; family Lepismatidae; genus Lepisma; species Lepisma saccharinum. The sequence goes on from JAGDQP010062332.1 coordinate 5,976, forward strand.
AACAATTCAACAGAAGTTACAGTAAGCAAAGGAACGCACATATGAATGTAATTTAGTGGTACGAAATTATTTCAAATACAGAAGGAAAGAAACATACACCGTAGACAAACACTTGGTTTGAATCGACACCCAAGAAAAAGAGAAAAGCGAACTGCGAAGTTCAGACAAACGGTGTATATATTTATAGGCCTCTCCTTTTCTTGTCAAGTAGACAGCAGGAAGCAAGAAATTTGAATTTGACAACAAAATATGAGAAATTAGGAAGCAAATTCCATGGTGAAACAGTGCAAATGTGCATTGAAAAGTGACCCCTTTCTCAAAACAAATGCTACGAGCATTTGGCACAAGTTCGAGTCCCGATTTCGACATTCACGAGACAGTTGGTAGTGCAAGATAGTCTCCTTAAACAAAAGAGAACTTTTACAAAAGCCAAAGGAAGTGAAAAATGATAATTATACACCAGCTACTTGAAACCCCTTTTTAAAAACAGCGGAAGTATAAGGATTATTGTACTATAAACTGGCGTTTCATTATTGTACAATATACTAGAATTTTCTTGTTATTATGCTATAAGTTATATGCTACAAGTAGGTATATGGTGTTATATACTAAATATATATACTCCAGTATTGTAAGAAAATTCAGAGTAGTCAGGTCTGTTACCCTTATCAAACAGGATCCTGTCCTATCTGCCGTGATTCTAGATACACAATGAGAGGAATAGCTTGAACATAAAGTACATAGAAGGACCTCACTCTACCCGTAACGTAAACAAATCTTGCTGTCCGGAACTCCCTATTAACAGGTGTCAGAAACCTGGAACTTCATGGCACAAAAACAGTCACCCGAACCTCTTGGGTTGCGAGATTGTACGAGACAATGTTAGGTAAGATTTACGCAACAGGAATTAGTAAACTACTAAGGATCAATGCTTTAAAAGAACATTCGAGCCATAAGAAGAGTCGATCAAAATTGCGACAGATAGCTGCCTGATAGGGGCTACGGATGGCCGATCGAAATGTATTGCCCCTCGTGAAGCAAATTAATATGGATAAAATACACACAGAATTAATAATCGCTTACCGCTGTACGATTGACCCAGTTTCTTGCGAAATCTTATTGTTTAAATAGGAAATCTATGTACAGTAGAAGGAGCCATGATGGCTCAGTAGATGGAGTGCTCACCTCTAGTGCTATTGGTCGTCGATTCGATCCCCGCTTATGTCCTGTACCGCGAGAGTGAGTTCTTTCGATGTGCTCCTGTTTCCTCACTCTTTCTTCGCCCCACGAATTCACCCGATCATCAACCATAAGGATTGGACCATAGTTGCCTAAAGACCTTAAGCCAAATACAAAATCAAGATACGGGAGAACGCACATAGAAATGGTAAGCAAACCCCACTGATCCAACTGGTACGAAATAAATATATTACTAATAAATATATGTCTACCATTACTAGGCTATAGTCAAGGTAATCTTATGTAAAAATTAGATAAGCAAAATGACGGTAGATTATGAAGTTTCACCTACAGGTTTTTTAACTAGGATTTACACTCCTGTTCTGTGCAGTCAACATCACTTAATCGCGAGAGATATTTCTGTATTTGTAGTTGATAATATGGTTGCTAATGGATATATTTGAGTCTGTTTCAGAAAAATTTCTTGGTAAGAAGCCGAAATGTTTTACCTGAATGAAGGACCCAATAGCTGCTGACAATACTAATGGGCTTGGACAAGTAATAAGTATAATTGATTAGATTGGTAAAACGTTCACACAGTTACTCCAATTGAAAGGAACAGCTAAGACTGATCACTGACTTTACTTCATCGACATGTCCACGCCCCGTTCACAAGGTTAATTACGTTCATACAATAAGTACACTAACAGCACGTTTGATCTAGGCAAATCGAAAAATATATTTCCGAATACGCTGCCTTTAATGTCGGTGTCAAGCTGCTTTGTCTGACCTAAGCCAAAAGCTACTACAATGCTCCATGAATGAGATTTTGGCACGCTAGTTAGAGAAACAGTCAAATAGTAGGAAAAGAAAAGGTCATTATTAGGTAAAGGTACCGTTACCGTTAACGTTCTTTTTGTTCCCCATTAACTGCCTGCGTAACAAGTGCTGCTTAAATACGACTTCGTCCATAATACACGAGAAGATGAGGATGGCACAATAACGACATTTAATTGCTAGTAAACATTAACTGACTGATAATTTTAACACACAGTGGTTTGGATTTCACACAGATTCGGGTAATAATCTCACATCATGCATAATAATTAAGTTTATAAAAGAAAGGATAGACAATTAAACGCGCAAACCGAAATATATATAGATATATAATGAAAATTCCACTGATGAATATGGACGCACTCACACTCATACATACTCATTTTCTTTGCACTCACCAAGACTTGACGAGAAGAACGAATTTCTCAGCAAACCCGCACTCGAAACTAATATACGCGACATGAAAGCGAAACTATTGTAAAACAATAACACTCCAAGCTACCACACTCGGAAACACCCTGTCTTAATATTAATAACAAGTGTAGTTCTTTACAACCATCAATAGGTTGCTAGTAATACATCAGCACGATATAGCTATGTCAAGTTGGCATTGCTGTGATAGACAAAAGAGGTCACAGTTTTAACCATAAGGAAAACATACACACACCTGAAACCCGCACACCGATAAGCACACTGCTTTTCGCTCACTAATTGGATTTCCGATGAAAGCTATGTAGAGATGCACACCCTTCCCCCTGCTCCTTGAGCGAAACTAGTTTTGAACTATCCAAGGATGCTCGCCCACATTCCAGGAAGTGAAAGTACGATAAAGCACCTTTTGAAGCCAGTCAACTAGGCAAGAGGTACATTTTCTAAGTAGCAGATATTTATACATGTTCTTCCGTCGACTGAACAAAGCAAAACAGAGATATATTTACATTTTCGTCTGCCCAAATTTGTAAATAAAAAAATCATATATATGATCTAAACTTGATGCGAGATACACGTTTATATATTATTAAAACCTTAAATTTGCTCATAACATATATTGTAAGATTGAGGAGCCTACTGTAATGAATAAAAATATTGCTCTAACCTGTAATAGTAATTTCGATTACACTATAAATTAAATTTGGATATTAAACCAATCATGTGTTAATAATTGACTTAATTCTGTTAAATTTAATCTAGATTAAGTAAGTAACTAAAATCAGTAATTGCCTACATAACCGTAAAGCGTACACTACCTTATCCTTAATAATAATAATAATAGTAAAATTTACAACCTTATAAGCTTACCAGCAATCCTCCTTTTCTCCATCCGGTATGTTCTTTTTCACCAAGAATCTATGATAACCATAACAACGAAGAGGATGTCCATCCAAGATGACGTCCAGAGCTGAAACTTGGTCACTTTTGTAACCAACCACCACTGTGAAAAGATTGGATATCCCATGCAAGAAGCCTTCATGAACGAGCCACGCAAAGCTAAAATCACCTCGCCCTGGTTCCAGCAACAGAATATAGAGCCAGCCGTCACCACTTGGTCCAGCAAAGCTGAAAGATCCACACATGATATCATGAGTCCAGCACGAACAAACATCTTGATCCAGAGATACAGGTCGATTACCCATGGTCCAGACAACAGTATGCAAAGCGGAAACAACGACAACAGTAACGAGAAATAAAGTAGAGGTGAAACAGCGTCATTGCCCCTCGTCATGAGTAGCGCTGTCCAGTCACCCTCAGTTCGAGCAGTATCAAAGAAAAAGTGAAGATGTTGGTCCCTGCCGTGCCCATAACGCCAAAATACAACTCCCTATGAACAGTCTGACACCAGAGCTGAAACAGGGTATCATCGGAAACCCCCTTTTTCACCAGTGAAACTCTGACCCAAGAACAGTGTTCCTGTCGCCGAATCCCATTGTAACCAGTGATATATAAACAAAAACTCCCATGCCTGGAAGGATGCTGCTGCCCTACAGAAGATTATGGCAGACAAACTCCACCCTATTCGGCCGTTAAGCAAACTCCAGAAATACGGAATATTCGAACTGGTCAGTGAAACCTCCAAAATACGAGTTTACTATGGATAGTAAACGATTAATGTGAACAAGGTACAAAATCACGATTCCAAGGGAATTTCATGTTACGAGTTGAGTGGATATCAGGTGCAATCCCGACAACTGAGTGCCGTCACCTGAAACCATAAAAAGTTCCTGTCCGACAAGTGATGCAACTCGCTAATTGGTATTGTAAAACAATTGATGCGAACTGCCTATCTACAAATTGATGTAGTGAATGAGAACTTCTATTCCGTGAAAAACTGTACTAGATGTGAACTTCCTTTACAGTTTTACAGTGAATTATCAGTTGATAATTTTCAGTTTTGTAATGAAAACAATATGAGCAAACAGTAAGATAAGATAAAATGAATTTTATGGGCGGTAAGATGAGCAAACAGTGTGAAGAACAATAGTCCGAGAGACCACCGAAACTCTCAGTTCGAAGACAGTAACTGTCTTGATTCATATATTTTAATACAACCTTGCGAAATTATTATTGTTCTTGTAATGATCATTAGTGCAACATGTTTTAAGTAATAATATTATTAATTATTTCAGGAAAATTATTGTGTGAATAGTGAATGATAAATGTTTGTATTACAACATAATAACATTGGAATTTAAAAAAGAGACTTTTGAAAAGAATCTATTTTAGAGTAACAAACAAGAATATTTATTTTTGCTCAAAAATGTATAGAGCTACTATGATTTCCTTTGTGTTTTAGTTGTAAGTAGATAGTTAACTGAAATACTGCAGTTAACTGGTAAGTTAAGTAACAGTGTTTTGCATGGCTTTGTCCAAACAAGTAGGACAATGGAATATTTTTTCATTGCACTTTCTTTTTCAGGTGATCCGCGATTGAATGACAGAGCAACTATGTAATTAGTTCACGTAAAATGTACAATGTATTTTACGTCAAAATTTATGCGGCTCATCTGCTCGGAAATTCCGCACATTACGGAAAAGCAAATTAATTCAACGTTACCATGATATTGTTCACCTGGCTGACTTCAGTATAAACTATTAATAGAAACTTGCTAATAATAATTGTCTCGAGTAACCTAATTTTCTGATCCCCCATGCTGAATTGATGTACACCATCGTCACGTCATTTCAAATAAATTAAAATCTACCGCAAAAATCAGGGACTGACTTTACATCGTCCCCGGGAGATTCTACTACGAGTTAAGTGTCCTGACCCCGCAAATCCTTCTATTTATCTCAACCCTAGCCCAAAAATATCCCAAAACTCAATTCCAATTTATTTTACATACATTTTGGATTCCCTTCAAAATACCTATTTCATGAAACACTTGAAAAAGGTAAAGAGAATCATGGTGGCGTTTTGTAATTGTCAATAATAAATTAGCATGATTCAAGGGTGATTTCAGCATGACAAAGGCAAAGCGTTGCATCAGTCGATTTCTCTACAGGAAATTGCCTTATAGAAAAATAAGAGATGAGCAATAAAACAACTCAAACAACTTGTACGTAAATACCTTATATGGTAATATAAACAGCGAAGGCGATGGCATTATTTGACGTCAAATTCAGACACGTATCCCTACCGAGGAGTAGACCTTTTTGGAGTTTATATACGCTCGAGTATATCAAAATCAGGTTGTTGTTAGTTGTTCGTATCCAGGACATCTTGAAGTGCAGGTCGCTGCTCGTCATGCGACCCGACACTTTAACATACTGGGCAGTAGAACTTTCTTAACAGATTGGATTGGATTTCTGTTTGTCGTATTGCACTCCCTTACCCCCGAGGAAATGTAGAATCAAAGTACTAGTAATGACTTTCTAATATTTATTAAATGTTAGGCCAGCTACTTGAA
>JAGDQP010062335.1:0-11895 GCA_022664845.1 Lepisma saccharinum
GTAGAATGTTCCAGAATGTTGTAGAATGTTCCAGAATGTTGTAGAATATTCCAGAAGGCTCGAGAATGTTTAAGAATGCTCTAGAATGTTCTAGAATGTCCCATAAGGTTCTGGACAATCGAAGGGACTTAGGTTCCGGAATGTTGGAGATTGTTCTAGAATCCGGAACGTTCAGGAATGTTCTAGAAACAGGAAACGCAAGTCCAGAATCCTCTGGAACATACTCTAATGTTGAATTATCCTGTTGTGGTGGTTATACGTACCAGCTGATAAGGGTATATATAGGCGATGGCTAGACGCATGCGTCACTTTTACTTTTGGAAATCGATTAAAGCGGATCAACGAAAAGTGAAAGTGAAAATTTTTAAACGTGATAAGTGAAGGTGCAACATTTTATTCATCCCGCACCAACGGGCGGTTATATCAGCTAGCACTCAATGAAACATCAAAGTGCCATTTGAAAATGCTAAATGTTATACCATGTTGGCAACACTGTTTAAGCCTATGACATCGTATTTTCGCTCTTTATATCCATCATGGTTGATAGAAAAAAAATCAGCAAGCGAAATTTTGATTCAGTGCGTCATTTCTGATTTATTGAGAATTATTAATTTTCTTCTTATTGTTAGGCGTCGGGCTCCAAGTTGGAAATGCTGTATCTCCAAAACGCAGCGAAATCGGACCCATGTTTATAGGACTTTTATTCTAATTTGGGGGTGACAAATCATCTCCCGAAGTTTTGCATTTCCCTGTATTTTTTTATACAAGTGTTAACACAAGGGCCATTCCAATAATCTGTTGTTGTAACTGACGAGGGACCATTTTAATCACTAGAGCTTGATTTTTTATAAAAAATATTGTTTCGTGACGCATTTTAGGGAGCTAATTATTGTGGTGATGGTTACTCGTTTCGTAGTTGAGTCGTTTAGCTTTTACGCCTTAAAAAAAATCACAGGAAGAATGAAATAGAAGAAATTTATAAAACTGTGTGTGACACTTTCCTATGCTTTCCCTAATTGTTGTATGGCTTTTGTTTATACCTCATAGTTTATGTCAAGTTCGGTGCAGATACGTCGAACGTAATGGAAACAAATTGAAAAATGGAATTTTATAGAAAATATTTTGGCAATACTGACAACTAGAGTCACGGAGGACGTGGACACGCACAGAACTCTTCTGTTGTGTCGAATAATGTTTGTGATTTTTGTGCAGATAAGTATAACGGAATAGAATCAATTTGAAAATTTGAATTAAAAATGGGTTGGCCAAAATTAAAAAGATAAAATTAATTTTATGGGCGGTAACAGAGGTTGGCAAAAGTGATCAATTGCACGAATCAAGACTGTTTCGGCGGTTCTTAGTAATTGTCGCCAAGACCTTTCCAACGACAACCAAACCACCAATATACATTCTGTGGTTCCTGGGATTTATTGTTTTGGTTACAGACACATGGACGGACAGAATAGCGGGATTATGGGGTCCCTTTTTAGCTACGTTATCAAGACTTCGAAAAACTTATTCTCGCAAAAATATAGCTGTGATGATTTAAGTACTTCCTGGTGAGAATGAATCAAGTTGACAAAAATCTCAATCAGGATTACTTGACTCCGAGTTTGAACCAATACCTGCCAAACCAGTCCCGTGTTTGTGCTCCTAGCGTACGATAAGAATTTTATCTTACGCATTGTTCAGAGTGGCTTTTTAAAATGATGGTTTTTACCTTTTGTATTCTGACTTCTGTATAATTCTTGGTACCTCTTTTGTTTTCAATCAAGTTGATATAGAAAATATAATGTTGTGTCGTCTCATAGTTTTCATTCTTAATTGTAGTTTTAAAGTGATCCAACAACATTACTAAGTTGAATCTGAAAATTATTCCAGATATCTTTTTCATGTTCATGTTCATGAATCTATCAATGCTGTTTGGAATACTCTAAAGTTTAAAGAAAATAATCTGTTGCTCTAGATGCTTGAAATGTTATGTTTGAGACACTGAAATATTTTCCTTTTCCCTTTTTTTTAAAAAAAAAAAAAAAAGAATGGGAGAAGAGAAAATATATTATTTTCTTGAGTATTTTGTATACTTTCAGACATATTCCAATGGCTGTGGTAAGCAATCAAGCCTTTCATAATGGCTTTGTTTATGAAAGAAACAAAACCTTATTGAAATAAAGTAGTTACGTTTTACAAGCTATTTGGAATTTTTAAATTTGAATTTACTTATGATCTTTTGTATATATCTTTGGCATAAGCCGGGATATGGTGGGGTAGGCTAGAAGTTGAGGAAGGTATCGACCAGAATATTAAGGTACAATCACCACATTCGCCTGATGAGACTGAAGGGAAAGTTTGTAAAATCTCAGTCAGGATGGTCGGCCACGGGGGTTCGAACTTCCTTTTGGGGACAAGGAAGGGAAAGATAACGGCCAAACTCTTAAACTAAATACCATAACGGCATTCGTCTGGAGAAACTGAGGAAAATCCTGCAACAACAAGACAATCTGGCGAACAGGAGGCGAAGCTCTGCAGTGGCATTACGAAATCCGCCATCGATGTAAAAGTTTAAACTTCCTTCTTTCACAATATTTGATTACCACTTTTTCCGAGTAAAGTTCTAATAAACATTTACTAACCTACCGCGAAAGAAAGGTAGTGAAGGCAACTCCCTTGCACTATCTGGAGAAAAATAAATTATTTAAACTTATCCTAATTGAAATATTGCATTTAGATCTTCGAAATTTAAAACAACTTTGACTGATGTGTCAGAAAGGAAGGCTTTTTAGTTATAATTATGTTAATACATTTTCTTTAAAGCATTATGATGTATGAGAATATACCACTATTTTCTGACACGTCCTTGTTTCTTATGTCTGGATCTAAGTAGTTGTTGCTTAGTTCATAAATAATATTCAGTCTCTAGTTTCTCTTCACACTATGTCCCTATAACTTTTGCTTCGCCTCTGGATGAAGATATTATAGTAATTCCAGTAGAGATGAACCCCCTGGGTAATACGGACCAGGTCCATAATTCTTAAACTATCCACCAGGGTGCTGCGTGAATATTGCTGTAGTGTCATGGCAGATGTGTGGTAGGCACTGTGTATGTTCCTCAAGCAGAAGAGCACTCATTTCTACAGGAGACAAGATTTATGATTTTAGGTAGGTCAAAAATGTTTTTACCGCATTTCATTAAAAGCAATATTTGACGTTCTTGTTCTTCGCTTTTGTTTTTTACTAGCGCCTTTCATCATAAAACAATGAAGTTTCCCGCGTTCAGAAACTACAACAATTAAACTACCCTCTTTAAACCACCCCCTACTTGGGATAGATGAACCGCTGCCATTGTGGGAGAGATAGGAAAGTGGTCCATCTATCCCTTGTGCTATAAGAAACTAGCTTCAATGTTTATTTTGTTGAATTTTGGCCTTTAAATTGATTTGTGGTAAATGGTATATGAATCTTATATTGTGCAAAAGTTATTGTTTGTAATGTCTGCGAGGGAGTGGGGAAGGAGTGAGACATCATCACTTTTAATATTTCAATTTTTTTCTCCTGCTTCTTCAAGTATTTTTGCCTTATTTTAAGGTTTCTTGATTTAGAGGTAATTAGATTTAGCATTACTTTCCAAACACAAGGAAGCGGCAGCATTGTTATAAGAAAATAGAAAAAATATTGTTGTTGACTTGCTAACAATCGTTCTTGGTTCAAGAATTTTCCGAAACTAATTCGAGTGGCAAGAGGATAACTAACATTCCCTTATAAATCTTTTTTTTTCCTCTGGTAGAATTTTCAATGATACCTATAATTATTTTTAAGGTACTGGGAGATAATTGAGTATAAACTAATAATCTCTTCTAAATCTATTACGTTAACAATGGGCGAGTTTGGGAGACCATATGGGAAAGTGGTTCTAATTGTAGATGGCTACGCCTCTCATATCAATAATGTACAAACATTGGAATTTGCAGAAGAACAATATATAATCTTCTTAAGTCTTCCGAGTCACACTACACACCAGTTACAGCCTCTGGACAAAGCTTTCTTCAAATCACTTAAAACGCCCTACTATGCAGGCTGTAACAATTTCTTACTCAACAATTCATCAAGAAAATTAACGTGGTTACAATTTGGTGAAATACTGTTTTCAGCTTGGAATAAATCAGCTACTGTAGAGAATGTGTCCGTCTTCAAAGCAACAGGAATAATTCCCCTTAACCTTAACGTCATCCCTGATCATGCTTTGTTAGTTTCAGATTCTCGTTTCACATCAGAATCGATTAGTGTTGAGGTACAAAATACTAGTACAAGCGTAGCGACTCCAGGAACATCCGAACTAAACAGTAGCAATACCAAAATTCTTCAATCTCCAAATGAAGCCGTAAGTCAAATGCTAGATGAAACCATCCAAAAACTCCTTCCAAAAAATTAAAATTCAATATCACTAGTTCCTTCTCTAAAACAAGTGGAATCTGCCAAGAAAAGGAGCAAGGGTTTGACAAAAGTACTCACTTCGGATGAACACATCAGCTTACAGAGAAACAGGAAGAGGAAGGTTAAGTGCACGGAATCGACCGCAAAAAACAAGAAACGAGAAAAAGAGAATATCGATCAGATCTTCATTTTCATCTAGCGATGATGACCAATCGAAAATATACGACATAGTGATGATATGGAAAAGTATGAGGATAACGAGTGTGTTGGATGAGGCAAAAATTAAAATGAAACAAGAAGAGACGACGACTGGATACAGTGTATTATGTGTGAACGCTGGTTACATGAAGACTGTTAGAAATATGAGAATGTTTATTTGCATGGCAAAGTTTTCAAATATATCTAGACGAAACAAGATGCAATGTACGGTAATGTATTTGAGAAGCTATTTTTCCAAAACCCACTAAAAATTTCCAACATTTTTTTGCATTGGCTTATAAACGTAAAAAATAAATTTTTAAATGAGTATATATGTATGCTTGAAATCAACATTACTAGTTAACATTTTTATCGTTAGTTAGTATTGTTCTTTTGAAGCATATATCTACTCATTTAAATATTTATTTTTACATTTAAAAGTCGGTGAAATAAGTTAAAACTCTTTAGCAGGTATTTTAATAAGCTTCTCAATTATCCAATTATCTTTTATCCTTCTTTTAAAAAATGAAACTTAGGCATTCTTGCAATTTACAAATGTTTGTTTTGTAACTTTTCTGTTAAAAAGAAAGTTCTTTTTTAGAGTTTCAATATTTCAATCTTCCTTGTTAGATTAACCAATATTAGATCATTTTATGTCAATATTATATTTCAATAAAAACCTTGGAAGCCGAAAAATATCTACTTTATTAATATAACTAATTTAAAGACAAAATTGATCCAATTTATTTATTTCTCTATTATTTAGGTTTTGCATATAGTCCATCAGTCCCACAGTGCATGGTCCATCTAACCCATAGTACTATAGGATAGATGGACCAGTCAGCAATTTTTTTTTTTATTCTTAAGGTTTCGGAAGAAATATTTTCTTTTTGATCCTAAAAGGCTTCAGTTGTGGTTACTAAAAGTCCTTTCTTAAATTTCGTGCAAAAAAAACATGCTCTACCTGCATAATTATTTGAGTTACTGGAGGCAGAAAAAAAGTGGTTCATCTCTACCGGACTTACCCTATATTCTCATTTTGGACAACCTTGCTTATGCGCTAGGAGCGCGACGAAATTGTTATTGTACGCCAGGAGCACGTAAGCTCCAATCCAAGGTGAAGACATGCAACTGAACCACCTAGCTCGATTTTCATATTTAAAGCAATGGCAAACCAACATGGGTTCACCTTGCCCAGGGATATTCGGGTCAAAGACCTGCCTTCGGGCAGAACACCTATCGTCATCATCATCATCATGAATACAGTATCGAATAAATAAAATACATAACAGAAAATGAGTAAAGGAGGAAATGAACTCCGTCTTCAAACTGATTTGCCGAAACAGTTCCGGTGCGTCCGGCCTACTTTAGTTTATTTGGACTGTGTAATGTTTTGTGCTTGTACAAAAATCAGAACAAATAGTTGTTTATTAATTCCGTAGATATGGTTCCCTTTCAAATTTTCGACGTGAAACTACTACAATTTATTGAAAAATGTATATCAGTAATTATTCTTTTAAATGACAATACATCTTCATAACAAAGAAATAACTTCTTGTTTACAACTCTATGAACATTCATATCAACATTATTGTGATCCAACAAGAAGATTAGCTTTTAATGAAATAATTCTAGCTACCGGCCTGTTGTAATTGATGAAAATACATCCTATCTTCGTGGTGTTTCCTGGCAACACTGTTCTCTCTCGTCGCTCGCTCTCGCGCTGATGTAAAACAGCTCATTTACTTCAATGTCTTGCTTGGCTTTCAGCGGGCAGCTCCCGTGAAAGTCTCGCCGCGTTTCTAGCAGGGAAACGCGAGTGTTTTTTCGTCCTCAGCGAGAGAAATACGCTCCCGCCGATGTGGAAAGCCCAATTGTTGGTAATGTATTTCTAAACCTCGCGAGAGTTGTCCCCTCCGCTCTCGCGCGTATGTGAAAGCGGCCTTACAGTACATCCACATATTGTTCAGTTCTGAATAACAGGAGGAAACATTACAAAAGTAAGGCAAGGACTTTCAGATAAACTTGGAATGAGTTTTTTAAACTTGTATAAAACATATTGTGGGAAGCATTTCGCATATTATAATTATGCAGCGCGTGCGAGAAGTTATTGAAAATTTTCGGTGTGAAGCAGTAAAAGAAAGGAAAAAGGCTGTGCGTGGTGTCTATATTGCTTCCGTGAAAGGATGGTGTGTAATCCTTGGATATTTTTTTCATACGTTTACTAACATACATAATTTATGAACTTACACGTATGTTACCCGTACGCATTTAAATTTTGTTATGCGGAAGTACTACATGTTTGTTTGTAGTAAATACAATAACTTAGTTTCAGAAAGGTTGATCTGAAAAATATCTAATTGTTTGTTCTAATCATAGTATGATCTGGCATGGTAAATACAAATCTTAAAACACATACACAACCACAAACGCAAAACAAAGATATGGTAATATCCTTAAGTGATGGGCAAAGTCATAGTATGAAATTTTAAAGTATGAAGTTTTCTAATTTGCAAATGTGGAAATACTGTAGTTTGTTTACTTTAAGAGATTCCTTGATTCAGGCACCGTAGTTAAGTGACTTTAATCGCCGCGGAGGAAGCAGCATGAATTCAATTTCTACTCAAGCTGCATATTCGGAATGAGGTTTTCCTAAGTGGTTTGTTTACCCTCTGTCCTAACTACCGAATGCCGGGCTAGTATCTGGAATATAAATCCTCGCCGTTATCTTCATCAAAGGAGGACTGTTCCCTCAGATTTGAAACGAGTGCAGTCGGTGGTTGCCTTTACAACTCCAAAATGTAACGCATCGTACTAAAGTTGGTAATGTTATAGTTTCCTGTTCATCTGGTCCCGGATTCAATCCCCGCTGGGGTTTCACAGTTTTAGGGTTTACCCAGCATTGTTATGAAAACTGGGGAGCTACATTAATTAAAACAGTGAACTTCGATCTTGAAAATCGGGTAAAGCTGCCATGAGAAGTCGTTGTGCTGACCACTTGGTGCCTTCTTTGAATGAATGTCGCCACGCAGAGAGTACTATCGATTCAGACAGTTATGTGAAGTTTATTATTATTATTATTATTATTATTATTATTAACACAAGGGTAACGGCAAAAGTGGTGCTGTTGCATATCGGTAGGGCAACCAGTATTATGTCTTATACAGCTGTATATTATGCTATATAATGCTTTTTTGTGAAATTATCAGTACTACTCAACAAGTTCATTATACTGATATATGTCTCCCACTCCCACACTGTTGCAAGAATAAACTTGGCTCCTTTCGTTTTGTTTGTTTTCTGCACCACAATGTGGAAGATTAATCTCACGTAAGTGGACAAGTAGAGGAAAGTACATGACAAATAACATACACAAATTTTCCATCTTTCGTAAATAAGTTTTTATAAAATATACGTTTTTTAATACAAATGTCAAATTTCAAATTTCAAATTTCAAAATTACTGTACCTTTTGCCGATCTAATAGTGCGTTCAAATAATCGTACAACCTTACAATTCTGCGCCAAATTTACAAATGTTTTTATTATTGCTCTCTTGTACATACATACTATGTTGTTCATCGCTACCACAACCACGGACACAACCAAGCAGACAAGTTGCAATCGAATAGAAAGGGTCGAAGGAAAAACAAGCCGGGCATTCTTGATATCGAGCAAGACTCATTTGAGACAATGTGGCATTCTACGCTGTAAATGCTGTCTGCTACGGGAATAGAAGCAATCCGATATTTTTCGTAAAAAAGCGTTTTGACTTATAATTTCAGAAATTAAGTTTGTTAGGAAGATAATCGCCTTATTTCGTTTAAAATGAAAGAAATTGCGTACAAAACTGAAAATCGTTTTATTCGCTAATTCAGTTATTGTTAATTTGCCACTTGGGCTGCAGTACTCGGCTACCAGTAATGTTATTTCTTAGAAATACCAACATTCGCGTTATTTGCGCATGCAAATTTTGAATGTTACGAATCGCAGCATAAAGCAACAAAATGCCTGTGAACAATAAAGTGTGTCTATGAAAGAGAAAGCACAGGCATTTAGGGATGAAGGGTTTTATGTGAATGAGCCAAATATATGAATATGCAAAATTTGAAATTGCAAAGTTGACCATGTGTGACAGGATTCTTACCTGAAACATTGCAAAACTAAAGGGCACGTTGAAAAGGACATGAGAAATCTTCATGGAACTGAAAAAAAAGAGGCAAAAACTCAAGTTTCAATGTGCAAAAAGAAATAACACGATCATAAAATGATCTTTAAAATTGTGAAAAACGATTTTATTGAAAAAAAAAAAAAAAAAGAACCACTTTTGCCTCTTCAATCTTTCTTGGACTCTGTGTATTGTTACTTAGTACTGGGGGTTCTATGTCATTTTGTATTATAAAGCCTGAGATAAATGAGTATGTGCACTCTACACCGGAAGAAAAGATTAACGTTGACATAACATGGAACAACATACGGTATAAGCTTAGCAATTTCAGCTTAAGGATAATCTAAAGCAACAATCTCCCACAAAAGATGGCAGCACTACCTCCGTATGTGTCTAATATATTTTCACTTACACGAAATTTCGTTGCTGCTCCTACAAATTCAAGCCTAGAGAGTTCAAACTTTCAGGGAAGAAAGTTCATAACCAATTCAAGAGCATGATCGATGCCGATTTTTAATTTTCTTTTTTCTTCATTGTTGAAAGCTTCATTGTTATAGGTTTCGACATTTACAACAACAATGAAGCGATTTCAACAATGAAGGAAAACGAAAATAAAAAATCGGCATCGATCATGCTCTTGAATTGGTTATGAACTTTCTTCCCTGAAAGTTTGAACTCTCTAGGATCGAATTTGTAGGAGCAGCAAGGAAATTTCGTGTAACAGTGAAAACACATTAGACATATACGGAGATAGTGCTGCCATCTTCTGTGGGAGACCTTTGCTTTAGATTATCCTTAACGTGTATATCTGGACAAAATCTTACTGATAGTTTCACTATTTCGTCCTTGTAAATTTACTGGTACAACAGGCCAACCATCGATGTCTCGCACACCACATTTTGAGCATGTCTGATTTTAACAAAGAAATCTCATATATTATTCATGAAATCGTACTTCTTCGACAATTGTAATTTGTTCAGTAATATTTTTTTTTGAACGAAAAGAAAAATGTAGGGGAATTGTACTTTCAATTGTACAGACGATTGTTGCTTTACAGAAGATTCCACCTTGTTTATGATATTTATTGGTGAAACGTGGGAGAAAACAGTACACTAACAAGAAAGATACAAAGATATACACGATTTGACTAAAGGAAAAATAACCCAGAAAACGTGTGAAATCAAGAATCTTTTGGACAAATGGTAATAACTTGTCATTTCATTTCAATTTTTTTCTTCCTGCGTGGGAACTTCAACAACAGAAGGTCTAAGTCTTAAACGGTTGTGAATTTTTTTCTGACTCTCAACAATGAAAAAATGTTCGTGATGGGAATTCTGAATAAAAGTAAATTTTACAGTTATTGTATGTTCATATATATTTTTTCTATTTTCTTGTTCAATTATGAAACCTGTATACATGTGATGGTGTGTTTTGTTCAGAATTTTGCTCTCTCTATGAGCGGGAGAAGTAACAACACCGCTTTACAGGAACAAATACTCTCTATTTCAGAGGTTCTCAAACTGCTCCTTGCGATGCCCTGGTGCTTCGCATTATTTTATCTTGTGAAACATTGTTGAATGACATCTACAATTTGAGTTATTATTAATTTTACAGAAATAGATTGTCTATTTTGTTGCTGCTAATGACGTGAGAGGTACTGCTATACATAGAATAGTATTAAACATACTTTGATATTAAAACAAAGTTGCCCAGGTAGTGGCGAAAAATTTTAGTCATAACGTTTAGACAGTCCTGCTTTATTTCGAGATGTTTTACTGTCTTAAGGAATTAGTTATTTAGAGGAAAGAGCAAAAAATAGTTCAATGTTGCTTAGGCACTGTAAAATATAAATTTATGTTAATGTGAATATGATATAGACTTCTGTGTCTAGTATCAAAGCAACAGCTTAGGTTTGTATCGAATGATACACAATTAAAATAATCATTTGTATAAAGCTCAGAGTCGTCTTTCTGTATGTCTGTCGGCTGTACAAATACCTTTGCATGCCTTTGAACCAATCCAGCGCAGGCTTTGCACCTGTATCAGATTATCGAATGATTATTTATTTGCGAATAAGTTTCAAATACAGCACATGTCGTCCATTTTACATCGAAATATTAACAGATCGAAATATCGATTAGTTAAACAGCACTTTCAGCAAACATTGTTGTACGAATATTGAACAGAAGATTATACGGTTAAAAGAAAGCTGAAATTGAAGGAAAACTGTTTCGGTTTCAAAAAGGAATGGGGAAAACAAATGCTATTGGTTTGTTAAGGACAATCGGTGAGAGGTAAATACAAAAAGATTGGGAAGTATATGTAGCATTTGTTGATTTGGAAAATATATTCGATCGAGTCAGCTGAAAAGCATCTTGCTAAGTGTTGGAGAAGGCTGGTGGGGAATAGAAAGACGGAAGATATAAGGAACTTGGTTTTAAATGAGAGAACAAGAGTAAAAGTAGACGAACAACAATTGTTCGAACAATGGAACAGAAATGTTGTGTCTCGCACTTTATCTAATATGTATCTGGAATAGGGATGGGCACTTGGATCCGGATCCTCATTACCCGGATCCAAACGGATCCGGTTCCGCCCACCCCTAATCTGGAAGAGACTGTAAAGAGATGCTTGAGTAACGAAGTGGGGAGTAACAGTCGAAGGAGGAGAGAATCAAATGTATTATATTTTCAGATGATAAGGTGTTTGTTCCAGAAGATAACGAAATCTTCCAGTAAATAAGATGTTAAAACAGTTCAAGGAAAGATACGAAGTTGGAACGATAATAAACTTAAAGGTAATTTTAATTGCAGTAAACAAAATTCTAGCCACCATCAAAATTGGAAGAGGGAGCGTAGAAAAAGTATCTAGATTAAAATATTTAGGAAGTATAATAAGTGAAGATGTGAAGTGTGGAAAAGAAATAAAGCCGAAAATAGAAATTGCGAAATACATATCCACGAGGAAGAAGAATCTTTTTAGTGAACGAATGGAATAAAGATTTGAGGAAAAGATGTATTAAATGTTTATGTCTAGCATAGTGTTGTGTGGAACCGAAACGCGGACTCCACGAAAGAGTAACAAAAGAATATTGAAAGCT
>JAGDQP010062337.1:0-11895 GCA_022664845.1 Lepisma saccharinum
TTACTTATGGGATAAGCTGATAGCTTGAATAGAACATTTTATTTTTATTAATTTCCCTTTAGAAACTTTCAATTAGTGTCGAATATTTTATAGGAAAATTTATGTTGTTCTTACTTAGGGAGGCTATATTCTCGTGTTCGGTGTCTTCATTTAAAAAATAATGAAGATTCAGGTAACACTTTTGTTACCATAATGTCAGTTTTGTTACCGTAGTTGATTTTTGTAGCTATTGGATATTCTAGACCCATACTAATTTATCATACAGCTGTGTGACGTATCCAGGGAAAGAGTTCAGAGGGTTCTACCAAATTCCGGTATCTTTGTAATCTTAGCATAATTTTAGGCGTGATTATGTACTTATTATCAATTGCAAATTCAGATCCTGTTAACCCCCCCCCCAAATTCCTATACACCCTAAAATATAAATCTGAATACATGCCTGAAAGAGTTTGTCTTATACTGTAACTGGATCTCATTTTCTGCATTTTTGTAGATATTTTCATAGATTCTTCCATGATCTAATTTACTGCAACTTGTTTTGTCTTTATTCTGACAGTTTTCTTTGGTTCTTTTAAACTATATAACAGCGCCTTAGGCATTATTCACAGCTTCTAAGTGAAGGTGTTCCTTTGTATAACGGTTAATCGTAGGGAAATTCTAATTCAATCGAATAAAAATAAGGAAGAAATTAGAAATGCATGCCTTCAATCTGAGCTTGTGGCATTGTTCGATAAAGAAATTTGGACAATTTCTTCGAACACAAATTAGGCTAATTCTATAAAATCATGAATTATACTTTTATATCAGTTTTCTCATACTTAGTAATTTCTTTATGCTCTAAGTGATATATTTACACTCTTCATGATGTCACAAAAATGCAGTCTCCGTAAGGGATATAAAAACACAAGCGTTGCAATTGTTCCTAAATAGTTCAATATCAGTCGAATATGAATTGTCTTAATACTTCCACATTAGGTTGCATAATACACTTAAATTGCAGCAGGGCACTGTCACATGTCATTTACAGTTTTAAATTTTCCAAGCAAACTGCTATTACCATCATTTTCTTATCAAAATAAGAAAACCAAAATTTATGAGATTTGATAAATTGTTTTCGTTAAATCCCGACCTTCTTTTTTCACAACCCTCCTTCCAATACCATGGTAGGGGACCGAATCACGTGAACAAACTTATTTTTTTTTAAATCTCACGTACTCATCATTGACGTAGCTGATAGCTACCAACAGTGGAGAGCTTTCTCATATTGGTCATATTTAGTTTCATTCGCTAATGCAGAAAAACAACTCCATATTCAGTCAGCAGATTCCTTAATCGAAACTTGATTGTATATTTCAATCGTTTGATTTTAATGGTTAGACTCTTCTCTCCTTATAGCCCAAAACGATAGTATTGTGGTCACAGCAGTGTTCGATTTTAAGCGGGGTATATGGTTGGATTTCCCCCTCTCTGCAAAAGTATTCCCTGGCTCTGTTTTCCGAAAAAAATCCCTCCCTCAGCAAATTGTACAAATCGGGCAGTGAGTCTGAAATATTAGACCAGCGTCATGAAGGTCGCGATTTCGAGTTGATTTTAATAACCATTGCACTCACATAATAATGTCAGGCCGAAGTGAAAAGTTACTAGCATGATCTATACAAAATAAAGTTCACCGCAAATTCATCTTATCCCAGTTTGTGAAATTTTTATTTTTATTCATTTCTAATGTAACCATGTTTCATTCATATCTAATGTCTGTTAGTTATTTCTTCTCTACGTAGGCTACAAAATAACTGCTTCAACCATAGAAGCAAAATGCTTTTATATTTGAAATTTTCTCCTATCTACCTTCGTTGACACTATTAGTAACAGGAATTACCATTTTTTCATTGCTTTTTTTTAACCAACACTATCGATATGATTGCCACAGAAATCTGTTGTCTAAACGTTTGGTATGCTCTTTCAAGTTTTTGAATTCTTAATTTTACTGGTTGTCCTGAAGGTTATTTACCACTTTCACCTAATTGTGAACCTACAACGCAGAATGTACAATACGGTCCTTTATTTAAAATAAACAAACAATTATATGGAGACAGACGTAGTCATAATCCTTACAATTAATTTTATTTTTTAAAACTAACAATTATATGCTTCCAAACGTATTTCTATTTCTTGCGAAAATACTCTCTTCCAAGTTCATATAGGTGGAGTTAAGGGGGGGATATTTCCACCCATATCCCCTCTTACCTAAGCCACTAGTTCGTAAGTCAATGCATTTGTTTTTTTGTTTTTTTAGCCAGTGCGAGGAAAGCGAGAAGCAGCAAAACTGGACCTAAGTTCGGCGGTCAGTTGTTTGAGACAGAGGGAAGGGAAGAGATGGGAGAAGTGCCCCTATGCTATATGTCTTGCAAGATCTCTTCTGTCCTTTCAAACCACAAATGATTCTTGTGGACCCTTCTTGGAAGATGACAAGGAGCCAAGTCATGAAAACCGTAGGCAAGTAGGATTTCGACTTTGTAACAGAGCGATCTGGATGTCGGCTGATGGCAAAAACGAAATTTGAAACTGTATCCCCGCTTCTTAAACCTTCCTGGAACAATCTCATTGCATTTTACCATGAACTTCCAAAATTTACAGCAATCACTAAATAATTTACGAATATTGTTGAATCACGAAAAAATCAATTACCAAGTAAGTTTCTGCTTTCCATTTACACCCATCATTATCTTGGACTACGAGTATATTAGCTTTTATCATTCTTGTATTATTTGTTATAAGTTACTTTATGTATTACATATTATCGTTTAAAGGAAGTGAAAAGCCTATGATAAATCATTATTTTTTTCCAGAATGTCTCTTGTCGTAACAACGATTATAGTTGCCACACTAGCTATTCTATTAACAATTCTGCTCGTTTATTTGCTACGTCAAATTAATAGAACTCACATGTAAAACATTGAACCAATAACGAATAATATTCTATTACTTGACACGGCAATGAACATTATTAGTGAAACAAACAACTACAAGCTGAACATTGAGCACAGGTTTATAACTATAGTACACGTGGAAACTACTATGTATTGCGTTCAATCAGTGGAAACAATTAGTGACCTCGTATACAAATATAAAATGTTCATAACAAACACTAATTCGCCTCACTGACTATGTGTAAGCCTTTGTGTATATTTCTTATATTACGAAATAATTACAGTGTTTTCTTTAGAAGTGAAATATTTATATTTAGTGATAAATGTGTCAGTGAATCAGAGAATAGTTCACCAAAACTAAATTATCACACTATTTTTGCCTGAAAAGGGGAATGCAATGTTCCCTGTATTTACTCACACGTTCATATTTGAATTGTAAGTACAGTAATACTGCTTCTAATAAACAAACGTGTGCAATATGTGATGTAATGAGAAACAGTGAACGTCACATAAAATTAGCAGACGACAATAACAACTCTACATGGATACAACAGATGGTGTTTTATCGACATGAAGATGGAGTTGGAGTCGCCGAAGGAGGGAGTTGGAGGACCACACTCAAAAAGGAACCTATAAAACACCGAAGTTCAGTCTACAGAGAATCACTCGCTCCTGGGTGGTCATTACCTCTCCTTCTGTTCACAGAAGACATCGCTTCTGGAACGCTCCTAGACACACAGAAGGCTTCGCTCCTGGTGTGATCATTGCATATAGAGTTGACAACGTTAGATATACGCACTTCTGACATCTTAACTAACTTCACCCTGTACACAGAAGGCTTCGCTTCTGGTACTATCTTTTACACACAGAAGACTTCGCTTCTGGTTTCATCCTTACGTACAGAGAAAGCCATGCTTCTAGTACGACCCCACATCCTGTAACTTCTCTCTACGGAGAAACACCCGAAGAAGAAGAAGTCTATATGTTAGCTCACAAATATCCTGTAATTAATCTTCTACGGAACGTTATTTTTATTAGCTGATTCATTTTGTAATAAACTGGTTGTGGGCTAAAAGGCCGAAACCCGTGTATCTATTATCTCTACATCCGGTGCACTATAAAATAACCATACGAACATTACGATATTTTATGTCACATACATGCTTTTAGTCGATATGCAATTTTCATTTCCGTTATAAATAAAACGCGGCCGGTCATGGCAAAAGCAATATAATCAATATTCAGTAAAAGAAAATAACCTCTACTTCATTGTCAAACTGATTTGGGAACAGAATTTTATAATCAATATGTAATTTTTTTCAAAAATATCAAGTGAATCATTATAGTGTACATTCTGAAACCAAGATGCTTTCGTAGAACGTTATATTCGTACTTTGAAGAAAAATATATAAATACTGCTCAAAATACTTATCGTTATATTGACATTTTACAAGATTTTGTAAAACGTTATAATCATACAAAACATTCTTCCATTCAATATGCAGCATTACAAGTAAATGATTCTAATGTTTGTGAAATTTGGGAAAGATTATATGGACATGAAAAGATAGTTAAGCAGAATGTAAATTTGAAACCGGAGATTATGTTCGAGTAAGTAAATATAAACATAAATTAGAAAAAGGATATTTACCGAAATGGTCTCGTGAATTATTTTAGTGGATCAATGTATTAAGAGTAATCCAATTATTTATAAAATGCGAGATTGGAATAGTTGAGACTGGAATTCGAAATTGGAATGAACTTATAACAGATTCATTTTATCAACAGGAATTACAAAAAGCATTTGTAGGGAAACATAAAACTTATTTAATTAATGAAGTATTTAAATGCAGAAAAGGTTGGATTTATGTGAAATGGTTAAGTTATTCTTCTTCTATGAATAGTTGGTTTGAACAAAAATCTGCTCAGTCGTAAACATGCTATCTCATGAACGAATCGATGAGTTTGATGTTACCATCAAATGTTTGCAATAATATTTCTGAAAATAAAACAGATCGTATACTACGAAACTTTGTCATCCAATTCATTTAACGGGAATTTGGGTGGCAGGTTTAAGTGAACTTTCTTGTAATACCCATGGAGTTTTTATAATATTCAAAAAGAAGAACATATTATTCAATTAGGAGATAAAATATAGTAAATATAATATTTCCAGTCTGATATTAAGAATCAATACATTCGATTTTAGGTACTATTAATTCGAGTTTAGATAAAAAAAATGAGAAAGAATATAAAGAGAAAGAAAACTTACATGTATTTGATGGTAGTAATATTCTCAATAAAAAGTTTCATGATGTAGAATAATTAGTGTTGAACGAATGATAAATGACGATTCCGTAGTAATAGACAAAAATCCTATCTTTGCTCAATATGAGGAAAGTAGAGATGAAGTTTATATTTTTTATAATCGAACTCCTAAACGTGAATATCTTTTCGCGATGAGTACTGGTTTGCAAAATATTTTAGGATTTAGTAATGATTCTAAAGTAAATACACGCATAGCTCACTTCTATCCGATGAATAGGAAAGGAAACCAAAGTATCCAAACGTTCCAGCACCTTATCACACAAATGGTGATTATCTTATTCCATCAGAAATAAATGCATATATTGACATTGTTAAAAATCAACCTCTTTATGGAAAAGTAATTCGAAAAATTGCGATTCAAGATTATCATTATTCAAACATTAAACCCTTTAATTTTGATTGTCCACAATATGTTAAAGTTGAAAAGAAATATGTTGATATTCTTCAAGTAGACTTAAAAGATGTGCACGGGGAAAAGTTGCCACTTCAATTTCGAACCTCAAGCGTGTCACTGCATTTTAAAAGAAAATTATTTCTGAAAATAGTGACGATAGTTTTCACATTACACTTACGTCTAATGGAAGTATTCAAAGTTATTCTAATAATATTCCAACACATTTTTCATTATTCTTAATAATAAAATACATTTAAATGAATCGTGGATGGTAGGATTAAGAGAAATTCATATTCCATTAACATGCGATAATATTATTACTGATCAAAATAAAATATGGTATGATAATGTAAAACAAAATAGCACAACTATACTATTCGACTGACAATCTTGATAATATATTTCTTTGAAATGTACAAAAGTGTCGCATTATAGGTTTTATTTCAAACACTGCAATCAATGGATAATACCATGAAAATCCCCTCCACTTTCAAACTTTTAATATTAACAAGTTACAAGTACAAGTTGGTTCCCAATTTTATCCTCCCTCCGCTCTTACTACAGATTATGCTAATCAAGTATACGTTCAAAATTATCACATCCTATTTCCTGGAACTGGTATATTTAATGAAAATGTAAGTTATACGGTCACATATTCTGATTACTCTCATGGGCATACTCTTTATGTTTTTATTCTTTCTCTTACTAATAGTTTGGATGACTCTACATGGGATGTTATTAAGGATTCTATTGCTTATCTCCGAATATGGTTCAGTCAAGCACCAGCACATTCTGTTTCATGTATTATTTACGCTCAATTTGATTCCCTTATACGGATCCATAAAGATCGAAATGTGTATACGGACCATACCATGTAAAATTTAGTTTCGTTTGAGATCAACCATGATAACTGTCGTATACTTTTCAGCCTTCGATTATCCCTAGTCAACGAATTAGCCATAGTTCATGTAGATACCAATAGTTTTTCAAAGTTGGATATTTAAACATCCCTTTCCAATATCAAAGATTATTCCTAGTTTAAGATGTGCAAATTATTATTTAAGCCAGCATGTGTTTTGTCTAGAGTGGATAGAAGGCGAAGTTGAATAAGAGTAAGTTATAAACATAACAATGTAATCTTCATCAGTTTACAAGTTTTCGTTGTGTATTAAAATACGCGCCAGTGTACGAAAACTATATAGCTTATCATCATCTACGATCTTTTATTCTACCTGAAAGCAGAACAGTGTATGAACCAATACTGATAAGTGAAAGTGAATCAGATGTGGGTGTCGATTTAAATAAAAATGTGCTTCAGGACTGTACTAGTGCAGCTACGCTTACTGATATTTATTAAGTGGTCACTTTACCAAAACAAATTGAGTATCCGGTGGCACTTATAGCGAATTTAAGTGCGTCAAGTTCCCCTGGAACTCACTGGACTGCCATATATGTTAATAAACATGGATGGGGTGAATATTTTAATAGCTTCGGAAATGGACCTAGTAAACCAATTGTAAATTTTTTAAAACGAATTTGCAAATTGTGTCATGTGAATGAAACTCACATTCAACACGAAGAATCTTCTTTGTGAATTATACTGTATAGTTTTTATTTATTTATTTCAGTGTGCGAGGAAAAAATATAATTTCTGGCTTTCATACTACAAATCTTCAAAAAACGATGAGATTGTAAAATCTCTTGTAAAAATATTATAAAACGAAACGAAAAATATAAATAAAGTTTTTTTGTATAAAGTTAAAACCAAATCTTTTATTTAAAAGTATCTTTGAAAGAAAATCGAAAAAAGATAGAGTGTACAGAAATATATTTATTTCATAGTTATACATTAGTTTTAGAATATGAAATAGAAAAAAAAGAAGAAAAATGAAGGCACGATAAGGTAAATGGTATTGCATAATATTGTGCAACATATAGGTTTTAGAATGTTTCCTTGAGTATAAAAAATACGAGACACAAAATAACATAAGATAAAATTTAAAAATTATTTTGAAATAATGAAAATTCTTATGAACACCTGCATAATTAAATTCTTAAAAGAACGGAGCATGTGCTAACGCGTTCCGGTCATAAAAAAGCAAACCAACAAAAACTCCGCATTGACTTATTGTCTATTCAATCAAAACAATGCAGTAAACTACTTGTTCTATCCTGATCCGTGACGACCCATTGTTCATTTCGGAGAAGAAAATCCTGTGAACACCTACTCTCCCAAATTCCAAGAAAAGCCGGGGTATGTGCTAACACGATCCGCAATCACCAAACAATATGTACCCTCTTCCCGAGGACCACAGGCGGGAATCAAGGAAAAACTTCGCCTCGAACCATTGTTAAAGTAATAAAAAATGTAATTCAACTGGCGCCGCTGTCAATCAAGTGACAGACACAAAAAGAGTTCTTAGAAAAAGCCGGAGCATGCACTAACATGCTCCGAGCATAAAAGAAGCAAAACAACAGAAACTCTGGGTCAACCATTTTCAAAGAAATAACTCTTCGCATGCGGAATTTGTTACCTCTAAGCACGAAAGCACGATAGAGTTAAATAGTATCCAACGAGCATCGCCAAATATAAGAGGGAAAAGTTACATGTAAGTCACGGAAAAGTAAGTCGATCTGTGCTGACGGTGAATGTACAACTGATCTCCGTCAAAATAAAATCATGATTCCCACCATCAAAATAAAATAAAGTTCTTAATAAAATTCCAAAACTGAAATCAAAGTTATAATATCGCTTTCTACGGCTTTTTGCGGGTGCTAATCGACGCGGAGGTTCACAATCGAGGCGTGCGGACAATGACAAGCAGCAATATGGCGCTTGCAAAATGGCGGATGAATATTAAAAATATATTTTAAAAAATTAAATTTATTTATTTCTTCTCCTCATGGTATAAATTCAACAAACATTTCAGCATACCTGCGTCACACATATTGCAATACTACCAAATACCAAAAAATATAACTTCAACTCCATATAATAACATTACGACCAAAAAAATGGCAAAATATGTACTATTTCTACTGAGCACTACTTCCACATCCGCCATTTGCCGTTCACTGCGCGTGTGCATCTCACAGGCACAGATAATACCTTTACCTTTACATTTTACCTTTAGCCTCTTTCTAGTAGCTGACTACATATACATACAATTTCTAGAGTGATTTATTGATGAAAACCTATCGTCGTACTGTATTATATTGATTTCTGAACGAAAACATATTTTTGAATATGCAGTATATTCAATATTCTTTATGCTATGAAACTTTAGATTAAGAAATTAATGTTGAAATAGTGAAGAAGCATGTCATCTAGAATATTCATACATCAGTTACACTTATTTCATACTTTTGTACACACATCTCTTAGGAAATTCTTTACGATCTTTTACAAGAAGCGTAAGTGGAGTATAGGAAAAAGAAGTTAAAAATTATATGAAAAACTTTTCAAACTCTAATTTCACATGACTACGTTTTAAACATTTTTTTGCACTTCATAATATGGTTTAGAGTATGTTTTGATGAAGAAATGTACAACTATAACGCCCACTCACATTCCTATCGAAGTACTTCAATATGCAGAGAAAAACTGACGAATTCGTTATGATTTGCATAATTAAACTGCTTGTATTGCAATAGCATACCGCCTTATTTTGCATCTATCATAACTTGTTAAAAAAAGAACTTTTAAAAACATACATTCCTTTGAAAAACAAGATAAAATATTTCGTAAATTAAAATGTAGTTTTATTTGTGCATGACTAAAAGAAAAGCATAGGCGTGCTCTCATATAGTCACTTTATAAATTCTAGAATTGGCCCGTCCAAACTTTTATTTTTAGTTATGTATAAATGAAATTGTTTCTTCACTTTTTAGTACGAAATGTTTATTTTTTTAAAGAAAATTATGTTTTAAAAAAGTTTTTATTATTTTTTCGAGTTATTTCGGTTTTCAGATACTTTTTAATCCTAATGTTTAAGTCAAATGCAACATCATTGCCGACTAGTATTTATTTTAGAATAAAGAAATTCATATAAAAAAACATGCTTCTAAGGTATATAAATATATAAAAGTAACAATGGAATATTGTATTGTCACCCGACTTACGTCGCTGTGCAAACTTTCATCATGCAATGACGTAAGGAAAACAGTTAAATGAACGTTGCAAGATTTGAGGACACGATAAACCACTGAGTTAAAGAAAATATGTAAAAAGAGTATAAAGACTGTTCTGGCAATTTACCCTAACGCTTTTCATGAGTTATGAGAAAAAATATGTCATAAAACGTACGATAATGAATATAAAATGTGTACAATGTTGACTGATTTGAGAAGTTCTAAATGTAATTTTAAAATTTAAACAGGATGCATATTTCTATAAGAAAGTAGTGATACCAATAAACTTTTTCCTATATTTTGTTTCATATATGTTTTTAAAATATAAACACATAAACAAAGAATGTAATTGTCACAGACTGTAGAATCTTTGGCACATAAATAATGAGTTCTACTGCCGTTAAACGTAGGGACAAAAAGAGAGGTGATTAGGTGAGCAAAAATACACAAAGCAAATAAAGAAAAAACGCTTTAATGGATACAACATTACAGCTTTCAATGGCTATAAAGTCTGTAAATATTACAAGATGTTACAATAAAAGTTGCTCAAGAGCCCCTTAAATTGTACAGTTCGAAGTGCGTCACAAAGATTTTAATTTCCATAGTTTGTTTTTAATATTGCGTCACATTTTTTAAGAGATCTGTCCATGAATTAACTTAGTAACGATTTACAATTTTCACAGCAAAGCACAAATGACATTCTATTGACCGAATTTTCATTGATAAGGGAATTTCTTGAAGGTGCTGTATGGTTATTGGCTGAAGATCTCTATACAGGGTGTAATAAAAGTCACTTGTCATAGGCCCTTGTCACTTTCAATATAAAATTGAAAGTGAATATGTGTTCGTGAGCATCAAGCAAAACGTGGTTTACAGATTGGAATGATTTTCGCACATGATCAGATATTGTACCGGACTGGGAAATTATCTTATATTTTGATTCTAAAATTATTATCTTCTGAGATAATCGATCATCTAATTGTCCATTGAATTGCAAAGGCCGTTCAACAATAATGGAAAATTTAAGAGCAAAGCACGCGGCAGCTCAAACTGCAATGTTGTTCAATGGGTTACTAGCTCCAAGTGGTCAAATTTGACATGACTATCCATTCATTAACAACGGCTATCTTAGATAACACACTCCTAACATCCCGAGAGAGGGGCGGGGATGCGAAGAGGTGGCATGTAAAAATAATACAGAAGGACTGATATTAGTGTCGAAATCATAGTTTTCGAGGTCGCTGAGATAAATAGTAACACTCCCGATGCCGTTTAAATCCAAGTTCATCCCATCGACATGGCGGGGTGACAGCATATTTTATTCACCCCGCACCAACGGACGAGCAAATCAGCTAGTTAGAATATAAATAAAGTCGGAAAGTCCTCCGCCCCACGTTTTCATTCTCTTTACTACTATTCACTTACGAGTTGCTACACAGATACATTCCCGGAGAGAGCATAATGTAAGAGCGCCATTCCCAAATCTCCGTCGACTCAAAGGTCCCGGGTTCGAGTTCCGGCAGGGGAATGGGTGTTTGTGGATTTTAACTAGGTGTATAGAGTCGAATCGTGACAGGCCGAAGTCAAAAGTTACTAGACTGGTTAATATAAAATAAAGCCCCCCCCCCCCCCCCCGCACATCTCCGTAATCAACATTAAGGCAATTTTGCATCTCTTTCCTATGGCAATATCAAAGAACACCAAAAAACCGATGCACATTTTAAGAGGATTAATTGATGTAGAACAGAAAGCAATGAGTAACGGGTATTATAATTGGTAGTTAAACTTAGGAATATTGACCAAACGATGCCAGAGAGTGTGATTGTGAGGACAATAATAGATATGATACCTCTTAAAATGCAGATAAATGTGATTACTGCTATCAGTATATGGAAGTCCAAGGCGATGACTTCAACAAAATATCAAGTATCGTTGACTCGTACTCGATGAAAAGATCATCTTGATCGAAGAGGAAAAGAAAAGCAAACGATCGGATAGAAACGAGACACTTGCATGGTTTGGTTCATATATATATATATATATAATAAATCACAGCCATATTCAATCCACTAGTGGATGAGGCCTCTCCCCGAAGGGAGGAGTTGGTCTACTACT
>JAGDQP010062338.1:0-11895 GCA_022664845.1 Lepisma saccharinum
AGATCATGTTTGTTAAGACATGTTTGTTAAAATGTTACAGTTAAATTAGCTTTGGATCATTGGCAGTTTGAATTGACAAACAGATCTTTATAATAACCTGATATTCTTGTAATAGTATCTTTGTGTTCTAATATAGAATACACTGCCAAAATACCATGCTCAACTAGTAGCCCTACCATTCGAGTTATTTGCAAAGATATTTCATGAATTATGTTGTACAAGAGTTCTATTCTACTAAAATTTCGTTGTATTTGGTAAACCAAACGCAATTTCAACATTATTAGTTTAAAAGCACAAATATCAAACTAAAGCATTAAGAATAATGTTTTGTTTATGTTCCATGAGAAATTCGATAATTTCATATAATCCTTGTAAGTTGTAGACAAATTGAAAGAATCGTTCCTAGATGTTTAACAATTTTTGCCCGAAACAATGTCCTACAATAAAATGAATATCGTAGTACAATGCGTTTATTTTACTAACGTTAGTCAATGAAGTATTGATTTTGTGCTCAAAACGACTTCGTATTGCCATTGTCTTGTCAGATGATATAATAATTAACTAACATAAACACCAGAAGTTTCAATTTAATAGCGCCACTGAAAATTCATATACCTCCAAAGTTGATGTTCTCAACGGTAATTCGCTGTAGTACTTTTAACGCAAAGCGTTTACAACTTCATCCATTTCCTTCCGAGTCTAGTTATACCACTGTTCTCATGTTTCTTAAACCATCCTTGTTAAAATTTTACATTTAAATTGATTTTAGATCATTCACGATTTGATTTGACAAGCATTATTAACAGAGCTTGTGTTCTTTATAATAACCCAATATTCCTGTAATAGTATCTATGTTTTCTCATCTAGAATACATTCCGAACCACCATGCTCATCTATTGGAAACATAATTCGAGTTATTTGCAAAGTTATTTCATGAATTATGTTGTACAGAGTTTTATTCCACTAAAATTTGGTTGTATTTGGTAAACCAATCGCAGTTTCAACATTATTAGTTTAAAAGCACTAATAACAAACTACAGCATTAAGATTGTTTTTTACTTACTTTCCACGATAAATTCAATAATTTCATATAATCCTTGTAAGTTGTAAACAAATTGAAGGATTCGTTCCTGGGTGATTAACAGTTTTGCCCGTAACAATGTTCTACAATTAAATTAATATTGTTTTACAATGCGTTTACATTGCTAACGTTATTGAATGAAGTATTGAGAAAGTGATTGCTTTGAAGCTCAAAACGATATCGTATTGCGCTATTCTTGTTTGATCATGTGATAATTACCTAACACAAATATTAGACGTTTCATTTTAATAGCACCAATGAAAATTCATTTGTGCTCCAAAGCTAATGTTCTCAACGGTAGTTCGCTGTAGTACTTTTAACGAAAATCGTCTAGCGTTCATTCATTTTCTTCCGAGTCTAGTTGTGCCAGTGAGATCATGTTTGTTAAGACATGTTTGTGAAAATTTTACAGTTAAATTTTCTTTGGATCATTCACGGTTTGAATCGACAAACAGATCTTTATAATAACCTGATATTCATGGAATAGTATCTATGTGTTCTAATCTAGAATACATTGCCAAACTACCATGCTCAACTAGTAGCCATATCATTCGTGTTATTTGCAAAGATATTTCATGAAATCTGTTGTACAAGAGTTCTATTCTACTAAAATTTCGTTGTATTAGGCAAATCAAACGCAGTTTCAACATTATTAGTTTAAAAGCACAAATAACAAACTACAGCATTAAGATTAATTTTTTGCTTACGTTCCATGAGAAATTCGATAATTTCATATAATCCTTGTAAGTTGTAGACAAATTGAAAGAATCGTTGCTGGGTGATTAACAATTTTACAGTAACAATGCACTACATTTAATTCATAATGTTGTAAAATGTGTTTAGATTACTAACATTATTGAATGAAGTATTGAGAAACTGATTGATTTTGAGCTCAAAACGACATCGTATTGCGCTATTCTTGTTTGATCTTGTAATAATTAACTAACACAAAGACTAGAAGTTTCATTTTAATAGCACCAATGAAAATTCATTTGTGCTCCAAAGGAGATGCTCTCAACTGTAATTCGCTGTTGTACTTTTAACGCAAATCGTGTATCGTTCATTAATTTTTTTTCGAGTGTAGTTGTGCCAGTGAGATCATGTTTTTTATGACATGCTTGTTAAAATGTTAAAGTTAAGTTGGCTTTAGATCATTGACGGTTTGAATCGACAAACATTAGGAGCCGATGTTTATAATAACATGATATTCTTGTGATAGTATCTTTGTGTTATCATCTAGAACACATTGCCAAAATACCATGCTCAAATAGTAGCCATATCGTTCGAGTTATTTGCAAAGATATTTCATGAATTATGTGTTACAAGAGTTCTATTATACTAAAAATGCACTGTTTTTCGTATCCAAACGCAATTTCAACATTATTAGTTTAAAAGCACAAATATAATACTACAGCATTAAGATTGCATTTTTACTTACGTTCCACGAGAAATTCAATAATTTCATATAATCCTTGTATGTTGTAGACAAATTGAAAGAATCGTTGCTGGGTGATTAACAATTTTACAGTAAGAATGCACTACATTTAATTCATAATGTTGTAAAATGTGTTTACATTACTAACGTTATTGAATGAAGTATTGAGAAACTGATTGATTTTGAGCTCAAAACGACATCGTATTGCGCTATTCTTGTTTGATCATGTAATAATTAACTAACAAAAATATTAGAAGTTTCATTTTAATAGCACCACTGATAATTCATTTGCGCTCCAAAGCTAATGTTCTCAACGGTAGTTCGCTGTAGTACTTTTAACGAAAATCGTCCACCGTTCATTAATTTAATTCCGATTCTAGTTGTGCCAGTGATATCATGTTTGTTAAGACATGTTTGTTGAAATTTTACAGTTAAATTGGCTTTGGATCATTCACGGTTTGAATCGACAAACAGATCTTTATAATAACCTGATATTCTTGGAATAGTATCTATGTGTTCTAATCTAGAATACATTGCCAAACTACCATGCTCAACTAGTAGCCATATCATTCGAGTTATTTGCAAAGATATTTCATGAATTATGTTGTACAAGAGTTCTATTCTACTAAAAGTTCGTTGTATTCGGTAAAACAAACGCAATTTCAACATTATTAGTTTAAAAGATCAAACTAAAGCATTAAGATTAATTTTTTGTTTACGTTCCATGAGAAATTCGATAATTTCATATAATCCTTGTAAGTTGTAGACAAATTGAAAGAATCGTTCCTAGGTGATTAACAATTTTGCCCGAAACAATGCCCTACAATAAAACGAATATTGTTGTACAATGCGTTTACATTACTAACGTTATTCAGTGAAGTATTGATTTCGTGCTCAAAACGACAAGCTATTGCTATTGTCTCGTCAGATGATATAATAATTAACCAACATAAACACCAGAAGTTTCAATTTAATAGCACCACTGAAAATTCATTTATCTCCAAAGTTGATGTTCTCAACGGTAATTCGCTGTAGTACTTTTAACGCAAAGCGTTTACAGTTCATCCATTTCCTTCCGAGTCTAGTTGTACTAGTGGGATCATGTTTTTTAAACCATGTTTGTTAAAATGTTACATTTAAGTTGGTTTTGGATCATTCACGATTTGAATCGACAAGCATTATTAACAGAGCTTGTGTTCTTTAAATTAACCCGATATTCCTGTAATACTATCTATGTGTTCTCATCTAGAATACATTGATAAACTACCATGCTCAACTAGTAGCAATATCATTCGAGGTATTTGCAAAAATATTTCATGAATTATGTCTTACAAGAGTTTTATTATACTGAAAATCCACTGTATTTTGTAAACCATACCCAACTTCAACATTATTAGTTGAAAAGCACAAATATCAAACTCCAGCATTAAGATTACTTTTTTGCTTACGTTCCACGAGAAATTCGATAATTTCATATAATCCTTTTAAGTTATAGACAAATTGAAAGAATCGTTGCTGGGTGATTAACAATTTTGCAGTAACAATGCACTATATTTAATTAATATTGTTGTAAAATGTGTTTACATTACAAACGTTATTGAATGAAATATTGAGAAACTGATTGATTTCGAGCTCAAAACGACATCGTATTGCGCTATTCTTGTTTGATCTTGTAATAATTAACTAACACAAAGACTAGAAGTTTCAATTTAATAGCACCACTGAAAATTCATTTATCTCCAAAGTTGATGCTCTCAACGGTAATTCGCTGTAGTACTTTTAACGCAAATCGAGTACCGTTCATTCATTTCTTTCCGAGTCTGGTTGTGCCAGTGAGATCATGTTTCTTAAGCCATGTTTGTTAAGATGTTACATTTAAATTGGTTTTGGACTATTCACGTTTTGAACTGACAAGCATTAGGAACAGAGATTGTGTTCTTTAAAATAACCCGATATTCTTGTAATAGTATCTATGTGTTCTCATCTAGAATACATTGCCAGACTATCATGCTCAACTAGTAGAAATATCATTCGAGGTATTTGCAAAAATATTTCATGAATTATGTCTTACAAGGGTTCTATTATACTAAAAATGCACTGTATTTTGTAAACCATACCCAACTTCAACATTATTAGTTTAAAAGTAGAAATAACAAACTACAGCATTAAGATTGCTTTTTTACAAACGTTCCACAAGAAATTCGATAATTTCATATAATCCTTGTAAGTTGTAGACAAATTGACAAATTCGTTTCTAGGTGATTAACAATTTTGCCCGAAACAACACCCTACGATAAAATGAATATTGTTGTACAATGCGTTTATATTACTAAGGTTATTCAATGAATTATTGAGAAATTGATTGATTTTGTGCTCAAAACGACATCGTATTGCCCTTGTCTTGTCAGATGATATAATAATTAACTAACATAAACACCACAAATTTCATTTTTACAGCACCAGTCAAAATTCATTTGTATCCAAAAATGATGCTCTCAACTGTAATTCGCTGTAGTACTATTAACGCAAATCGTGTATATTTTATTCATTCGATTTCCTTCCGAGTATAGTTGTACCAGTGAGATCATGTTTCTTAAATCATGTTTGTTAAAATATTACATTTAATTTGGTTTTGGATCATTCACGATTTGAATTGTCAAGCATTAGGAACAGAGCTTGTGTTCTTTATAATAACCCGATATTCTTCTAATAGTATATATGTGTTAAATCTAGAATACCTCGCCAAACTACCATGCTCAATTAGTAGCTATATCATCCGAGTCATTTGCAAAGATATTTCATGGATCATGTTTTACAAGAGTTCTATTATGCTGAAAATGCATTACATTTGGTAAACCAAACGCAAATTGAACATTATTATTAGCATAAAAGCACAAATAACAAAGTACAGCATTAAGATTCCTTTTTTTCTTACGTTCCACAAGAAATTCGATAATTTCATATAATCCTTGTAAGTTGTAGACAAATTGAAAGAATTGTTCCTGGGTGATTAGCAATTTCACCCGTAACAATGCCCTACAATAAAATGAATATTGTTGTACAATGCGCTTATATTACTAAGGTTATTTAATGAAGTATTGAGAAAAGGATTGATTTCGAGCTCAAAACGACTTCGTATTGCGCTATTCTTGTTTGATCATGTAATAATTAACTAACAGAAAGACTAGAAGTTTCATTTTGAAGCACCACTGAAAATTCATTTGCGTTCCAAAGTTGATGCTCTCAATGGTAATTCGCTGTAATACATTTAAAGCATATTCTGTACAGTTCATTCATTTCCTTCGGAGTCTAGTTGTGCCAGTGAGATTATGCTTGTTAAATCATGTTTGTTAAAATGTTACAGTTAAATTGGCTTTGGATCATTGACGGTTTGAATCGACAAACATTAGGAACAGATCTTTATAATAACCTGATATTCTTGTAATAGTATCTTTGTGTTCTAATCTAGAATACATTGCCAAACTACCATGCTCAACTAGCAGAAAAATCATTCGAGTTATTTGCAAAGATATTTCATGAAATATGTTGTACAACAGTTCTATTCTACTAAAATTCCGTTGTATTTGGTAAACAAAACACAATTTCAACATTATTAGCTTAAAAGCACAAATAACAAACTACAGCATTAAGATTGCTTTTGTTCTTACGTTCCACGAGAAATTCAATAATTTCATATAATCTTTTAAGTTTTAGACAAATTGAAAGAATCGTTCCTAGGTGATTAACAATTTTCCCGTAACAATGCCCTACAATAAAATGAATGTTGTTGTACAATGCGTTTATATTACTAACATTATTCAACAAAGTATTGAGAAACTGATTGATTTCGAGCTCAAAACGACATCGTATTAC
The DNA here is from genome assembly GCA_022664845.1 of Lepisma saccharinum. Taxonomy (NCBI): domain Eukaryota; kingdom Metazoa; phylum Arthropoda; class Insecta; order Zygentoma; family Lepismatidae; genus Lepisma; species Lepisma saccharinum. Next base: position 6,390 of record JAGDQP010062338.1, read on the forward strand.
GCTAATCTTGTTTGATCATGTAATCATTAACCAACACAAAGACTAGAAGTTTCATTTTAATAGCACCACTGAAAATTCATTTGTGCTCCAAAGTTGATGCTCTCATCGGTAATTCGCTGTAGTACTTTTAACGCAAATCGTGTACAGTTTATTCATTTCCTTCCGAGTCTAGTTATACGAGTGAGTTCATGTTTGTTAATTAATGTTTCTTAAAATGTTAGAGTTAAATTGGTTTTGGATCATTGACGGTTTGAATTGACAAACATTAGAAACAGATCTTTATAATATCTTGATCTTCTTGTATTAGTATCTTTGTTTTCTAATCTAGAATACATTTCCATACTACCATGCTCTACTAGTAGCCATATCATTCGAGTTATTTGCAAATATATTTCATGAATTATGTTGTACAACAGTTCTACTCTACTAAAAATGCATTTTATTTGGTAAACCAAACGCAATTTCAACTTTATTAGTTTAAAACACAAATAACAAACTACAGCATTAATATTGCTCTTTTACTTACCTTCCACGAGAAATTCGATAATTTCATATAATCCTTCTAAGTTGTAGACAAATTGAAAGAATCGATGCTGACTGATTAACAATTTCGCCCGTAACAATGCCCTACAATAAAATGAACATGTTGCACAATGCGTTTATTAGTAACGTTATTCAATAAAATATTGAGAACTTTTTCTTTTTAAGCTCAAAACAACACTGTATTGCGCCAATCTTGTTTGATCATGTAATAATTAACTAACACAAAGAATAGAAGTTTCATTTTAATAGTCCTCTGAAAATTCATTTGTGCTCCAAAGCGGATGCTCTCAACGGTAATTCGCTGCAGTACTTTTAAGGCAAATCGTGTATAGTTTATTCATTTCCTTCTGAGTCAAGTTGTGCCAGTGAGATCATGTTTGTTAAGTCATATTTGCTAAAATGTTACAGTTACATTGGCTTTGGATCATTGACGGTTTCAATTGACAAACATTAGGAACAGATCTGTATAGTAACCCGATATTCTTGAGATTTTATCTTTGTGTTCTAATTTAGAATACATTGCCAAAGTACCATGCTCAACTAGTAGCCATATCAATCGAGTTATTTGCAAAGATATTTCATGAATTACGTTTTACAACAGTTCTATTATACTATAAATGCATTGCATTTGGTAAACCAAACTCAATTTCAACATTATTGTTAGCTTAAAAGCTCAAATAACAAACTACAGCATTAAGATTGTTTTTTACTTACGATCCACCAGAAATTCGATAATTTCATATAATCATTATAAGTTGTAGACAAATTGAAAGAATCGTTGCTAGGTGATTATTATATTTGCCCATAACAATGCCTACAATAAATTGAATATTGTTGTACAAAGCGTTTACATTACTAACGTTATTCAATGAAGTATTGAGAAACTGATTTATTTCGAGCTCAAAACGACATCGTATTACGCTAATCAGGTTTGATCATGTAATCATTAACTAACATAAACACCAGAAGTTTCATTTTAATATCACAATAGAAAATTAATTTATCTCCAAAGTTAATGCTCTCAACGGTAATTCGCTGTAGTACATTTAACGCAAATCTTGAACAGTTCATTCATTTCCTTCGGAGTCTAGTTGTGCCAGTGAGATCATGTTTGTTAAAATGTTACAGTCAAATTGGCTTTGAATCATTCACGGTTTGTATTGACAAGCATTAATAACGGATCTTTATAATAACCTTATATTCTTGTATTAGTATCTTTGTTTTCTAATCTCGAATAAATTACCGGTCTAGCATGCTCAACTAGTAGAAATAACATTCGAGTTATTTGCAAAGATATTTCATGAATTATGTTGTACAAGAGTTCTATTCTACTAAAATTTCGTTGTATTTGGTAAACCAAACGCAATTTCAACATGATTAGCTTAAAAGCACAAATAACGAACTCCAGCATTATTATTACTTTTTTGCTTACGTTCCATGAGAAATTCGATAATTTCATATAATAATTGTAAGTTGTAAACAAATTGAAAGAATCGTTGCTGGGTGATTAACAATTTTGCCCGAGAACAATGCAATACAATAAAAAGAATATTGTTTAACAATGCGTTTATATTACTAACATTATTCAACAAAGTATTGAGAAACTGATTGATTTCGAGCTCAAAACGACATCGTATTGCGCTAATCTTGATTGATCATGTAATAATTAACTAACACAAAGAATAGAAGTTTCCTTTTAATAGGACCACTGAAAATTCATTTGTGCTCCAAAGTTGATACTCTCAATGGTAATTCGCTGTAGTAAATTTAACGCAAATCGTGTAAAGTTCAGTCATTTCCTTCCGAGTCTAGTTGTACAAGTGAGATCATGTTCGTTATGTCATGTTTGTTAAAATGTTACAGTTAAATTGGCTTTGGATCATTGACGGTTTGAATTGACAAACATTATTAACAGATCTTTATAGTAGCCTGATATTCTTGTAATAGTATCTTTGTTTCCCATACTAGAATACATTGCCAAACTACCATGCTCAACCAGTAGCCATATCGTTCGAGTTATTTGCAAATATATTTCATGAACTATGTTGTACAACAGTTCTATTCTACTAAAAATACATCTTGTTTGGTAAACCAAACGCAATTTCAACATTATTAGTTTAAAAGCACAAGTGACAAACTAAAGCATTTAGATTACTTTTTTACTTACGTTCCTCGAGAAATTCGATATTTTCATAGAATCCTTGTAAGTTGTAGACAACTTAAAAGAATCGTTGCTGGGTGATTAACAATTTTGCCCGTAACAATGCCCTACAATTAAATTAATATTGTTGTACAATGCATTTATATTACAAAGGTTATTTAATGAAGTATTGAGAAAGTGATTGATTTCGAGCTCAAAACGACATCGTATTGCGCTAATCTTGTTTATCATGTAATAATTAACTAACACAAAGACTAGAAGTTTTATTTTAATAGCACCACTGAAAATTCATTTGTGCTTCAAAGTTGATGTTCTCAACGGTAATTCGCTGTAGTACTTTTAACGCAAATCGTATACAGTTCATCCATTTCCTTCAGAGTCTAGTTGTACAACTGAGATCATGTTTTTAAACCATGTTTGTTAAAATGTTACAGTAAAATTGGCTTTCGATCATTGACGGTTTGAATTGACATGCATTAGGAACAGAGCTTGTGTTCTTTATAATAACCCTATATTCTTGTAATAGTATTTATGTGTTCTAATCTAGAATACATTGCCGAACTATCAATGCTCAACAAGTAGCAATATCGTACGAGTTATTTCCCGAGATATTTCATGAACTATGTCTTGCAAAAGTTCTATTCTACTAAAAATGCATCTTATTTGGCAAACAGAACGGAATTTCAACTTTATTAGGTTAAAAGCACAAATAACAAACTACAGCATTAAGATTGCTTTTTTACAAACGTTCAACCAGAAATTGATAATTTAATATAATCCTTATAAGTTGTAGACAAATTGAAAGAACCGTTGCTGGGTGTTTAATAATTTTGCCCGTAACAATGCCTACAATTATATTAATATTGTTGTACAAAGCGTTTACATTACCAACGTTTTTCAATGAAGTATTGAGAAACTGATTGATTTCAAACTCAAAACGACATCGTATTTCGCTAATCTTGTTTGATCATGTAATAATTAACTAACACAAAGACTAGAAGTTTTATTTTAATAGCACCACTGAAAATTCATTTGTGATCCAAAGTTGATGTTCTCAACCTTAATTCGCTGTAGTACTTTTAACTAAATCGTATACAGTTCATCCATTTCCGTCAGAGTCTAGTTGTACAACAGAGATCATGTTTTTTAAACCATGTTTGTTAAAATGTTACAGTAAAATTGGCTTTCGATCATTCACGGTTTGAATTGACAAGCATTAGGAACAGAGCTTGTGTTCTTTATAATAACCCGATATTCTTGTAATAGTATCTATGTGTTCTAATCTAGAATACATTGCCAAACTATCAATGCTCAACAAGTAGCAATATCGTACGAGTTATTTCCCGAGATATTTCATGAACTATGTCTTACAAAAGTTCTATTCTACTAAAAATGCATCTTATTTGGCAAACAAAACGGAATTTCAACTTTAGTAGCTTAAAAGTAGAAATAACAAACTACAGCATTAAGATTGCTTTTTTACTTACGTTCCACGAGAAATTTGATAATTTCATATAATCCTTGTAAGTTGTAGACAAATTGAAAGAATCGTCGCTGAGTGATTAACAATTTCGCCCTTAACAATGCCCTACAATAAAATTAATATTTTTTTACAATGCGTTTATTACTAACGTTATTGAACAAGGTATTGAGAAACTGATTGATTTCAAGCTCAAAACAACACTGTATTCCGCTTATCTTGTTTGATCATGTAATAATTAACTAACAGAAAGGCTAGAAGTTTCATTTTAATAGCACCACTGAAAATTCATTTGTGCTTCAAAGTTGATGCTCTCAATGGTAATTCGCTGTAGTACATTTAACGCAAATCCTGTACAGTTCATTCATTTCCTTCCAAGTCTAATGGTGCCAGTGAGATTATGTTTGTTAAGACTTGTTTGTTAATATGTTACAGTTAAATTGGCTTTGGATCTTTGACGGTTTAAATCAACTAACATTGGGAACAAAGCTTGTGTTCTTTATAATAACCTGATATTCTTGTAATAGTATCTTTGTGTTCTAATCTAGAATATATTTCCAAACTACCATGCTCAACAAGTAGCCATATCATTCGAGTTATTTGAAAAGATATTTCATAAAATATGTCTTACAAAATTCTATTCTACTAAAATTGCATTGTGTTTGGTAAACCAAACGCAATTTCAACTTTATTAACTTAAAAGCACAAATAACAAACTACAACATTAAGATTACTTTTTTACTTACGGTCCACGAGAAATTCAATAATTTCATATAGTCCTTGTAAGTTGTAGACAAATTGAAAGAATCGTTGCTGGGTGATTAACAATCTTGCCTATAGCAATGTAGGGATGTCAACGGCTCGCTCGGGTCGGCTCATGGCTCGATCGGCTCGAGCCATCCTGAGCCGCGGTTCGCACTGAGCTGAGCCGAACCGAGCCGCGGCTCGCACTGAGCTGAGCCGAACCGAGCCGCGGCTCACAGGGAGCCGAGCCGAACCGAGCCGCGGCTCACAGCGAGCTGAGCCGAACCGAGCCGCGGCTCACAGCGAGCTGAGCCCAACCGAGCCGCGGCTCCCAATGAGCGAAGCACTGACTCACACCTAGCTGAACCGAAACGAGCCGAGCCGATATGAACCGCGGTTCGAACCGAGCCGAGACGAACGGAGGCATGGCTCAAACCGAAACGAGCTGCTGCTCATACCGAAGTCCGAACTAAGTCGCGAGTCACAAGGGATGTATTTCGGCTCGAAGAGCATTTTTATAAGACTCTCTCTCTCTCTCTCTCTCTCTCTCTCTCTCTCTCTCTCTCTCTCTATATATA
>JAGDQP010062340.1:0-11894 GCA_022664845.1 Lepisma saccharinum
TGATTGGGTGATAGTGTCAGCTTCCGTGAAAGAACCAAAATCTGAATTCATCTCAGGTATGCAGTTCTCTATCATTGACAAATCTTCCCGCCAAGAAAATTCCTTGCTCGCTAAACTTATTAATTTTCTTATATTAATTAATATATTATTTATTTCCAGTTTTAAGATATACTGTGTTTTTGAATTTTCGTTCATTGTCCCAAATTCTGGTATTACTGGTTTATTTGGTCTTAAACCGAGATCTGCTTCTTGTGTTTATTTTGTTCTTCCGCCTTGCGTTCCTCATGTGTCGATGAAGAAGGCGTTTAAGATGAAAGCAGCTACTGTCAGAAGAGTTAGCAGGACATTGATCCTCCTTAAAGTTTTCTTAAGTATACTTTAAAACCTCCATTTCGTATTTAAATCAGTGCTCCTGCCTCAGGTAACGTTTAAGTTAGCGAAAATTGTGATATGAACCATGTTCGCTTACCCGAGAAATTAATAAATTTTTAAATTTGAAATTTCGTCGTGACATTTCGACGTGATGCACAACGAGAAGACATCTTAAAATTACAGTGAATGATTTTATCTTTCGTGTTTTGGACTTATGCGAGCAAAAATTAATAATATGTAAATTCCGTTTTCGGTAGTGAAAATTGTTTGTATACGATGCGTAATAGTTTTTTGTAAGATTTATTGTGCAAAGTCATTTCTTCGACATACGAGGTTAAGCTAGGTAAAGGAACATGGGTAACTTATATGTTATAATACTTTGATTTAGGTGAGCAGAAGTCCGTTAGCAGATTTCTGTTTCTCTCCTTACTTGTTTAATGTTTTATTATTTTAAGTAATATTGTGCTTTGTGCACTCCTATAATGAAATTCGTTAGCTACTCATGCGAAAAGTTTAGTGCTCTGAGCTCACCAGATTTACTTTATTTGTTCGGTATTGGTTGAGTATCTGCGCCCTGTTTCGTCAGCTTTGGTTCCGTACCGATTGTTTACATTTAAAATTTTACCAGTTTCAGAACTGTCTGATCGCTAAACCCATGTAATATACGAATTTGTATTTTGAAATTTTAAATATGTATTTTGAAACACCAACAAACTTGATTTGCCATGTTATAATATAATGATTGAAATTCAAAAAATGCTTACAGTGGAACTGGCCAATATTTTATAGTGACAGTGATACAGTTGGAAAGGGTCAGAAGTTTCGAAGATTTCTAATTACTATTGATATCTTCTACGTGTAAAACAGTGATTTTCGTATTATTTTACATACAAGCAATTTTGGACTTGAATTTTAAAACGAAACTATTTTTGTTAATGCATAATTTCGACTACTGCATAATTGAATGAATTTCCATGGACCGAATAGTGATTCTCAAACATACTTTTTTTTCAAACCGAATTTATCAACTGTCGGTTTTCTCTTCTCAAGAGATGTGAATTTCCAACTCAAATGCAAATGATGCTTTTTTCGTTCAAATAAACTTCGATGCTTATGGCAAATCGAACTTTTGGAATAATTTATGTTCAACAACTTAATCTTTCTGTCGTTTAATTGAAATAAACAATGAATATAAAGGGTTTATACATTAAATCGAAATCGCATGTAGGAGTAGCTAAGATTTAATTAAATTTGAATCATGATGCCTTACGCAGATATTATTTTGAACATACACAGTACAAGTGTTATAGTGAATTGAATTATCTTCGTATTAAGGTGAGTGCACGCATATTAAACTTTTCAGTGTTTTTTTATGGATTTTCATTTTGACTGAGTACAATATTTGCTACAGTGACCTTGTACACTAGGGGACAATATCGCTGTCTTCTAGCGGATAAGTAGTATATTAGACCTTTTTTTCTTCTACATTTTCCTCTTCCCGCTAGAATACGACGAACGTCACTAGTGCTGTTGCGAACTGTAGGTCCTACTGTAGTGCGTGGTCCATTGCTGGTTTGTGAGAGCGTTTGCTATTTTCTCGTTGTTCTGTGAGATTTAGAATGTTTTATTTTCCCATCTTTTCTATTATTTGAGTTTTAAAGTTAACTTCGGTGACTTGCGTAAGTTTATGGATAAACTTTGGTTTATCGCCTCCAGTATGAAGTCTGTGTGTATGGAGGCTTGGGCTACTAGTGGTATTTTCTATGCGGTTAAGTGGGTTGCTCTCTGCGCTCTCTTCTCTTGTGGAGTGGGGAACTATTTCCTTCTCTGTCCCCCTCCCCCTCTTTTCCATCGTTTATGCTCATGTCTATATCTGTGCTATATTTCGGAGTTTAGTTATCTTTCGGTACTCATCTGCTCCCTCTTCTGAATTTTTCCTGTACTGGTGTGTCCTGGTGATAAGATGTGATGTTCATTTTGATTCAATAGTCTGATGCTTTATCTTTCTCGTACGTTATGTGGCCGTGAGTCATGACCTTGGCTGGTGAAGTCGTGACTTAGCTCTCGAGTGACCCTCTTGAGTTGGTCCAGGTGAAAGTAAAGTTCACTTTATTTCTTTCTCACCCTTCTTTAGGGGAAAGACACACATTTGGGTACCTTCTGGTAGTGAAGATTTTCGAGGCTTCACTGGGGAGCGTCCGGAGTGTTCTGATGTTCAGCACTTAGATTGTTTTTGCCCGACGCTTATCCCGTTTTGAACCTTTTGTGTTCTCAGATGACACGGTTCAGTCTGTTCTGTTTTTAGTTGTGTTGGTGAGTGTCTCTCCCGTGCTTTGTGGTGTCTTTCAGAAGAATGTCTATGCACCCTCCAAAAGCTGTAACATCCAGCAACCAACCTCGTCTACCTAAATCTGATCCACACACACTTCAACCTAGCCTAGAACCCAATGATCGGACCTTCGAATGTTAGCCACTAAGATAGTACAAGGCTCTATCGACCAAGCGCGAATTAATACTTGGCGCAAGAATTTTAACTATCGACCATTTTTCCAAAATACGCACAAAGTATTAAACTGAAATTCATTTCGATACTCACTTCAGATGCACCAGGAGAAATATACTATATCCGAATAAGTTTAGCGAAGGCACCAGAAAACGTCTACTCGCTAATTCAAACTTACTCCACAGCAAGCTATTGATACATGAGTTATAGAGAAATAAGTTGAATCTGATGCTAAACATTTTCGACCTAAATTATTCCCAAACAATGATTGTTTTAAAATAAGAGCCAACTCTAATTGTATATCTAATGTAAGTAAAGTTTCTTTTGCTAATAAATCAAATCAACCACGTACTTGTGAACAATGTGACCGGTTTAATTCCTATAATAATAAATGTCCTGCTACCAACACCATCTGCCACCATTGTTCTTGTAAAGGCCATTATCAAAGCGTATGTTTTGCTAAATCAAGACAGTTCCCAGCTACACGTCGTACTAATTTTAATGAAACCAAGACTCCTGAATCAAAGTCGCCGGATGTCACTAATATTTTTGTAGCTGTCTGCTTAGGTTTCAGGCTGTTTAGGTTTAGAGACAGATTATTTGGAACCTGCAATTTTGGATACCGTAATGAATGATTACGTTGTACAGAATCAAATAAACACAGGAATATCTGAAAATTTAGTCTCATGGATGACACTGACATGTTTAGATCTAATGATGTATTTCAAGCCTGGGAATTTTAGAAAGTCCACATTCGATGGTAATGTTATCGACATAATACGTACAGTGGAGACTAGTATTGTATACAATAATAAAGAATCAGTTATATTATTTTATGTAGTACCTTTCAATTTGCCTCAATTCACATTAGGTCGTGACGGATTAAGTAAACTTTTCAAGATTGGCAAAAAGCATTCACAGCCAATATAGTCGAAATAGCAATGTGTGAACAGGTAGTTTGTCAATCTTTTGATGAATATGCATCGCTAGTAGCTAATCAAAGTACAATCGATTCTGATTCGAGCGATTTTAGTAACCTTGAAAAGGACTTATTAACACTAAAGGAAGTTCAAAAATTATTATTATTATTATTTGTTTCTTCATTTTCTAAAACATTTGATAAGGTTCTTCGTTATCAACTTAACATGGAGGTGATGCTGCATACGTTTTGTAATGACGAAACTAGTCAGTTGGTTACAAACGGAAGTGCAAATGAAATACATGACAATACTACATTTAATGATCCAGAGATCAAATCTGAAGTTGAAGTGCTAATTTTAGTAACCTTGAAAAGGACTTATTAACACTAAAGGAAGTTCAAAAATTGTTATTATTATTTGTTTCTTCATTTTCTAAAACATTTGATAAGGTTCTTCGTAATAAACTTAACATGGAGGTGATGCTGCATACGCTTTGTAATGACAAAACTAGTCAGTTGGTTACAAACGGAAGTATAAATGAAATACATCACAATACTACATTTAATGATCCAGAGATCTAAACTGCTAATTCATCTTGGGATGAAGTTCATGAACCAAAATCCACATGCAGTCCTAAAGAAAAGCGTAGTAGAAAAAGGGGAACTAAGGCTATAACTAATCAAGAATATCTAGATCATGAAATAGATTTAGAAATACGTCAATGAGTTTCCGACCAGGGATTTGCTCATAGTCTAACTAACAAAAAACCTGAAAAACAAAAAAACAAATCTTAAAAAATCATTGATGAAGGTAGATTCGCTTAGGCCCCTACATTGCTCACATATTTATGACTATTACTCTGCGTATGCATGTTGACTACTATGGATAACGTTAAAAGCAATTCTCATGGCTATGATTTGTTTATCGATTTGAAATTGGTTAATAGCTTACAACTTCATATGGTAATAATTTTATATTATGTCAACTACGAATTAGTTATGGTGATACGGAAAATTTTCAACGAGATATTAGCATGGCCCAAAAGTATGAACTGTTTTTAAAATGGAAATAAAATGGTAATTATTTAAAGATTGTTAAAAATAATGGTGTGATGTTTTGAAAACTTTAGCGGAATGTTATTGGTTTTCTACACATGGTGAAGTGTCATTTTAGAACTATTATCTATGATCTCAAGATGCTTGTTGGCATATGGTACTATGTTGCTGGTGATTTCAACGTATTTTAATGCTTATTTAAAGTAAAGTTGTGTGTTTCAATGTGAATGTTATATGGAACAACTTTGTGCTTTTCTATAAACTTAGTTTCTATTATCGTTCTTTCCAGAACATTATTAATATTCGTTTGTTTTTCTATAGGCAGAAGTACAAATACTTGTTGTTGAACTAGACGCTCTGTATTATCTGAATAAGTTTCCCTCACGTATGAAAGGCGAAGATAGAATAACCTAAGAGGATATCAGTATAATCGATGTGTTGCTGACACAATTGGAGTAACTCAAGTATGTATGGTTTAGTTAATTATGTGATATGCTGTACGTACAATTGATGCTACTTAATGCTGAAGCTTTCGTTCCCTAAAGGATATGCAATTGATAGATGTTCAACTGAAGGATACATGAACTATTTATTTGAATACATTGAATATTTCATCTTGTCATTTACTAAGAATTGATTTCATAACGTTATTCGGCGTTTCATTAGCAGTTTCACCTCTTGAAATACGATATATACTCAATATTATAACAATGTTTTTATTTGCATGTTGAAAACAGATTGAATTTTAAACTATATTTTAATGAACGTTTAATTTCGTTAATAGGGCGTTAATGTGAATTGTTCTCAACTATGACTTACATTTCGCTTTATATGCGTGTTTTTAAGGCAAGATTTTACGCTTATTGGGAAATGCAGATTTAATAATGCAGCGATTGTCAAAGTGTTAAAGATGGAAAAATATACATAACAAAGAAAGAAACAAAGAATTCCTATTCTTAGGCCTACATGATGGTGAAACAACGCCTCTGTATTTGTGACACTGCGTTCTAGACTGCTTGTTACTTCAAATACCGTAAAAGAGTAGTGATTCTCAAGGTGGACCCATGGATAAGGGGATATGGCGACGAACTATCAACGACGAATGCGGAAGGTTCTGGATTTGGACCCCACAACATCGGTTAGAAAATTAACTATATACTATGATGAAAGCAACGGACAAAATTAAACAAAATGTGTATACCAATAGACACAAACCATGCTCTGTTTTGGCCAACTGAATCCGTTTTCAACTTGTTGCTTCCTAACCATTATTCAACGTCGAATAAACCGTTGAACTAGCGGATATTTCGGTACATTTAAAACGGTAAAACAACTTTTCGGTACTAACGTTTAATCTACATATTTTCAAAATATGTGTACTACTACTGAACATTGTAATTTATACGACCAGAACAGAAACGTTGGGCTACGAAACATTACATTTGAGAAAAGAATACATGTATATCGTAGCATTACTAAATATCTGTTAACAAATTCCTGAAGTTTCATAAATATTGCCTAGAAGAACCATTTCCAAAATGAACACTACATACAACCTAAGCGTAAATTTCATAAAGTACCCTTAGTGCAAAAGGTTATCGGTACATGGTAAATACAAATTGTACCGAGCTTATAACTTGAATTTCGTATGTCGCATTAACTGTCGAAAAGTTGAAGCTAAATAGTATACAGAAAAAAGTTTCTAAACTTGATCACAAATACATGAGATTTGGTTCGATTAGGTTAAGTTAATTTGGCTTTTTTACTTGTGTATAGTAATGGCTAACGGTTAAACGGAGAAACTAAAAGACTCGGACAGTTGAATCTTCAGTAAAAGCGAATTATAAACACCTTAAGTAATCTAAATTTCTATATCGGCCATGAAAATTATGAACAAAAAATTCTAATCCGGGAACTGAAATCATGAAAAAATGTATACCAGAACACAGAAGGTGAGGGGTTCAAGGGCTAAATTTCACTGTATCAAAACATGATTTATTAAAAGTAAATTTACAGCAGAACTCATCTTGGGACAGATCTAGGTAAAAGAAAAACTTGTATAAAATTCGCTACATGCTCACCTGTAATAACGTAACTGATCCACGCAAAAATCCGCCATCATACTGGAAGAATACATCCCACAAGCCAAGATCAACATACTCCTTCTGGGGAGAAAGAACACTGACTTCACACACTACACAAATTTCCAGAATGTCACACACTGAAAGAGATGAATAGAAAATTGAAGAAATTGAGTTTCACATATGCAACACTACACACTCATACACACACACGAAGACAACACCTTATTGACAGTCATATTGTAGGCAAAACAGTTCTACTATAACGAAAGAATATTTCTTTCATATCAGCCTCTTCTCCTCATTTTTTGCGTTGACAGCCACTTTCTATCTGCCTTTGATAATAATGTTGCTGACTCCACTTTGACTTTGCAGAAATTTTACTTGCTGCCTACATTCTGGCAAAAATACTTGTTATATGGCATCCAAATTTTAACTTGTCAGTCCGCCTTTGACCATACTATCTTGTATACAAATATTACGTAATCTGCTGGGCAACCAGAAGACAGATAACGATAAGACAAACGTGCGCGTGGCCTACCCATAAGCATAAAAAACGATATTAACACTGGCCAACATAAATAAGAGCTGTTTAATTGAACTAGAAACGAAAAAAGAAAGTCGAAAAATAAGATAAAATAAAATTATAAAAGAAATTAAGATGATTTAAAAAGGATACTTTCTGTAAAAAGACCGCGAAAACAACAATAAGCACAATAATGGGCGTCACCCCTCTCTATGTGGGCAAAAGGAAATCTCGGAAGATGCGGACATGCTTCAACAAAAAAAAAAAATATAGCGTTCTACTTTGAACCTCTGAAGGTAACCCTCTGGGCAGGAAATCCATTATTTTCCTGAGACGAAACAGACAAGAATAAGAGAACGGAAGAGAAGAAAAAAACAAAGACGTAGTGAGAAAGATATGCAATGCTCGCCCGTTGGTGCGGGTCATTACTTGATCACGAAATTCTTCTTGCAAAATTAGACCGGAAGGGCGCTAGCCATAGTGCTGTTACCGCCCATACAATTCATTTGATCTTTATTATCTTCTTGCAAAATTAGAACACCATTTTAAATTTTCGAAACATACAATCCGATGATTCAAATCATATCTGAATGACCGTAAAATGCAATTTTTAACCCAAATCCCTTAATCTGAATGTAAAAACATCACCTGTGGAGTTCCACAAGGGTGAAGTATTGGACCAATGTTATTTTCAATGCTTATGAATGATATTGGATAACAATTCACTGAATGTAGTTATAATTTGTACGCAGATGACATACAGGCCTATGCAACATCTGAACTTAATAGAAATACTCTAAATAGAAGAAATTACGATCTAGAAAATATACATATCTGGTCAAAAAACAAAGGTCTGGCTTTAAATTCTAGCAAATCTCAGTGCATAATAATAAGGTCCCCACATATATTAGCGAAAATCAACGATCAAGATTCATATATTCCAAAAGTTCAAATTGGGTGCTAGATTGGGATTTATAAACTTTTTGATGAAATCTAGATGACCGAAACAACTAATTATTTTATCAACAGATTTGGAAGTGAACACCATTTTAACCTATGAACACCTGAACTACATATTTTTATGTTTGTTATTTATATACTTTCCTTTCAGTTAGTTCTGCTTACAGTTACCTTCTAACATGGAGTCTATAGATTGTGGAGACAATTTAGTCAACTATATCGGCGGGATTCTAAATGTGGAAATTTAGGATTCGACACATCAGATGCTGATCAGAGTTGTGAAGATTATAGCTAAGTATCTGTACGGAGATGTGTACTGATTTGTATTTATTCTAGGAAATTGGTTGATTAGCAGCCAGACTGTTTACATTGCTCTTCAGTAGCTTATCTGATGTGCTATTGTACTTTGTTCAATGATGTTTAGAAAACATATGATGAACCCTTACCATCATATACGTATGTTCATAATAAATGGAGCTGAACTAAAGATACTACCTCGACCTATCAATATTTAGCTTACTAAACTTATGGTAATTTCCTCGTTTAGCAAAGTGGCGATCGAGGTTGGTCTTTTTACATTTTGAAGACCACGAAAATTGAATTTTGGATCATGGCTACTTCTAGTCTTTCATTTCCCATGTTGAATCCTAAAAAGGATAAAATATTAATGTATTTGGAACGCTTCAGGTTCCATTTACAAAGTTACAGATATGGATCCTCGAAAAGCGTCCAGTTTGTTGTTGTTTTCACTCGACTCTGACACATTTGAAGGTGTGATTTTACAGGCGAAACCTCAAAAGTTAGATGACTTGTCCTTAAAACAAACCGAACCAATTAACGAATATGTACAATTATTACGTAGCCAGGCTACTAAATGTAGATATGAGTCGTTTATAGATGAAATTTTGATTAACCAACTCATTTTCGGCATACATGACAACGGGTTGAGAAAACGCTTACTGCTAATTAAAAATTTCTTTCGACGAAGCTGTTAAGATCTCTCTTCATCATGAAATGGTAGAGAAATACAGCCATGAGCTCTCATAGCTTTTGACACGGATTCATAGAATAGATAATAAAATAAAGTACATTACCAGACAAAATTCAGGGAACAAATACTGTATAATTTAAAGTCAAAAGTTGAATGCATTCGTGAATGCATTTTCTTTGTAAGTTCACGTCCAAAGAATCGTTGCACGGCTCGTACGTACCAAAAATGTGGAGGTACTGGACATTTTGCGGTCAAACGTGGCCAAACTCGGCAATTAAGAAAAAAAGATTTAAACAATAAACATATGGGCTCGAAACAACAAATGCACGAAGTTAAGAACGAAGATCATTCCATTCGGAATAAACGATATTTGGGTGAATATAATCACACATGAGTTCACCATACCAAATCCACCACCGATTGCAATACATATGTTTGTCAATAACATGCCATTACAGACATGCGTGGATACCGGAACTGGTTTCAATATCATGGAATATACTACATTTTGAAAATTGGACATAGTTTCAAATTTAGATACAAGTGAGATAGCCCTCAAAAACCTCGGTAATAATAATGTGGAACTCATTGGTGAGATTACACTACCATGTGTGATTACACTACAAGTAACGGATATACCATTTAGAATGATATATGACAAAGAACAATTGGCCTTATACTATATTAGATAGAACAGCATTAGATTCGATAATGGGAGATTGGAGATAGAAAACCCAAAGAACGGATAGAGAGTATTGTACAAATGATGAGAACAGTAAAAGAAAACACGAAGGTTTCGAAACGGAAAATTTATGTTTATGAAAATACAAGACAATCACGTTCATTCACAAGGAATAATAATGTTAATAGTAATCTCACAAAATAAATTAAGGATCTTCGACAAATTGTCGATAAAATGGTATTACAATCTGAATAAATGCAACACCGATTGGGATTACCAAGTGAATCAAATCATAATAATGTGTCAGTAAATACTAAAGAGGAACCATCATCGGATATTTCAAAGATGGATGACCAAACTACTTGTACATCGGAAATTGGACTCACAATCAGGATCAAGTATCTCAGGCCAAAGAAGTACAATCGCATAGTGAAGTAAAACATCGAAGTACTAACAATGAAAAAAGTCATCACTATCAGTGATGTGATAATACAAATGGGCTATGGAACTGTCCTTAAACATCCTAAAGTATTGCAAAGTTTAATAATGTTGCAACTATGGTTGGACAAAGGTTTCACTCAAGAAGTCAAGGACGATATAAATCGTGTGCTCTTACAATATGAGTTAACCTAACTGTAAGGGACATATTTTTATTTCTTGTCTACTACGATTGTGATGAAATTTGCATATAATTACCTAAACATGTTACAGAACTAACAACACTGAACTTAATATTAATGTGATAATGTTTTTCTCCCAACAGTTTGAATCTAATTAGATCAGATCATATTGAATTTCTGCAATTCAGTGTATTTCATTAATATTGTTTCATGTTTAATGTGATTAATTTATTTCTATTGTCATTATCTATTGCTTTCTTTTGTGAAGATAATTGGGATTTACGAAGTTAATGAATCATGATCATAACGAGTAACTTGTACACTACTGAAGAAAAGTAGTTTTAGTGAATGGTGTAAGTGCTAGTCGAGCGAAGAGGGAGTGAATTGCTAGATTGGGATTTATAAACTATGTATTTTTATGTTTGTTATTTATATACTTTCCTTGCAGTTAGTTCTACTTACAGTTACCTTCTAACATGGAGTCTATATATTGTGGAGACAATTTAGTCTACTATATCGGCGGGATTCGAAATGTGGAAATTTAGGATTCGACACATCAGATGCTTACCAGAGTTGTAAAGGTTACAGCTACGTATTTGTACGGAGATGTGTACTGATTTGTATTTATTCTAGGAAATTGGTGGATTAGTAGCCAGACTATTTGCATTACATTTACAACCTATATGATGTGCTATTGTACTTTGTTCGATGATGTTTAGAAAACATATGATGAACCCTTACCGTCATATACGTATGTTTTTAATAAATGGCTGAACTATAGATACACCCTCGGCCTATCAATATACTAAACTTGTAGGAAAACTAAGCTTGTACTAAACTAAGCTTACTAAACTTGTAGGAAATTTAAAGAGAAAATAAAGTCATAAGTCTAAGTATTTATCTATATTATCATGATTGTAACATGCAAGCGAGTGCTTATAAAGTGCACCCACTCAATCTTTAGAAAAAAACTTTCTTCCATCACATATTAGAATCATTTTGGTACAGTCTCTTTTATTCTCGCTCTTCGATTACTGTGATATAGTGTATAACGATCTGTCTGTCAATCTAGCAAAAAATTGAAAACAACGCACAATACATGTGTTCGATTTATTTTCAATGATAAAAAGTAAGATCATGTATCAAGCAGGTTCACTGCACTGGCATGACTAAAACTAAAGGAG
>JAGDQP010062341.1:0-11894 GCA_022664845.1 Lepisma saccharinum
TTGTATCTTTTGCCAAATCCAAAGTTTCCCACTTTCGTGTCACTGCTCTGTTTGGCTTCTATTTTTGCATTGAAGTCTCCCATTACAATTTTATAATGCGATTCGCTACTATCCAAAATCTTCTGTATCTCCTCGTATAGGTCTTCGATTCACTCCTCCGGATTTGAGGTTGCTGGAGCATACACTTGTATAATTTTCATACTGTATCTGTTGTTTATCTTTATTACTACCATTGCGATTCTATCTGAAATTCCTTCAATTTCTGTGATCCGTGACTTCAGGTCTTTATTTAAAAAAAAGCCAACATCTGTCGGTTTTCCATTTTCTGTTCCTTTAAAGTAGAACGTGTGCCCCGACGGTAGTTGAAACTGTTCTTCATTCTTCATCCACACTTCTGATAGTCCACACTTCTGATAGTCCTACTTAATCCTCTTGAGTTCATTCTGCAATTCTTCTAATTTGTCCTCTCCTGCAAGTGACTGACAGTTGAGAGTCGCCACGTATAGGTCCGTTCCAGTTGCCGTGTCGGTGTCCTCGCAGTCTACAGTCCAAACCCGGTCATTTTAACCCTCTGACTTCCTGCAGGACTGACCGCTGCCGTTGCCAGCTGCATTCCGTCCTCCGGGCAATGAGGACCTCCGAGGCTGTTTCCTTACCTGTACCATCATGTATAAAGAAAGGAGGGGTGCTGACATTTGACTCACCACGCTGTCAGTTAATGAGGGTTGGTGAGCAGCCCATCCATGTTCGTTCGCCAAGCAGTTGCTTGGGTACTAACAGGCCCCACGACGTGAACGTATGGATTGGACATTAGGCGTCTACCTCGGTCGGTTCCCTTAATATAAATATATAAATGTGAACACAGAATCATAGTTAATAAAAGCTGAGTAAAATAACCAATTTAAAAATGTTTATGACGGAAGAGAAGATGTACCGTATGCATGAGTTCGTTAAACGTTAATACATGTGACTTCGCCGTTACGTACGGAGTAACTTAAACTTATACTAGTTTGAATTTTGTTCTTGTGACTTTTCTTGTTCCTACCTCTGGCTAAGTATTTAATATTAAGTAAACTATTCTAGTGATTCCGCCAGTCAGACTCCTCACTGTGGGGGGATGTTTGCCCCCAAAGTCTCGAGAGCACATCGCCCAACTTTAAGATTGCTGCTGTGAAAAATCGATAGAAAAAGTACAAAACATCACTTACACCCCCCAAACTAAAAATTTTGACGTAAACCCTGGCTTTCTATTAGTCACTTAATTTCAAAGGGACAATGCACATAATTCTAATGCGGTTGCTCTAGTTTAACTGTAAAGTTAGATGTTGTTTTAAATAAACTAATTTTGTATTCGGCATTATATGTTGAAAACTTTTCTCTAAAGATGACACCCAATTCGCAAGGTTGTAAGGTTAGTGGATGAAGAACAACACTGAATAGTGAATTCTTTGAATTGACAATTTAATAGAAATAAATTAGTGTTTTTCAAAGTGTGTTTGCTCTATCACTGGAATTTACTGGAAACATCAAAGAAGACTAGGAAACCAAAACAACTTCCATTGCCTTTCTTGAAGAATTCACTTTAAATACCATCCAATGGTATTGTTGGACGAAGTATGTCCTTGGTTCGCTAGCGGAATAAGATTTATTTATGGTTAATTATCTTAGGCTCAGGTGGGGGATAGAATGTTGCAAGGTTATTTTAGTTAATAGGCACTATCCCGGGATTTGCCTGCTGTGACTGAAAATGCTATGTCAACACTCTACCGAGTGAGCTACGGCCGCTCAGTGTCGGTTCGCTAAGAGAAGTTGTCAATATTTACGAAGAATGAGTTAGAATTTTACATTTCTAAATATTTTGAAAACGGTTTCAACAATAAAGTTGATTGTGGTGTTAGGGACATGCTAGAAACATATGCACTTCATGAGATGATAGGAAATGAAGAGTCTTGTACTGAGCCTTGTTTAATTAGAACATTTATATAAAGCTGTAAGAAATAATAATTATTAATTTTCTTGCGCTCGTAAACCTTTTCTTAAGTACCCAAGAAGTTAAGTCTGCAAATAAAAATAAACTTGTGACGAAGGAAATTCGCAAAACAATCTAAATATTGATTTCATTGATCACAACTGTACGTTTAAAATAAGTCGAGTTACAATATAAAATCAAATAGGATCAATCATAGTTTACTGTAAATATTTAAAATAATGATAGTTAGGGATTTCTAAATGTAAAATGTTAAGAGAAATATTGTAGTGTAAGGGTGTTTAGTATAAGAATGCTGCTTCTTTCATCAAATATAATGTTCAACAAGAAGTACAATTAACGTTACTATTACTCACTTGTCAGTGTGTATAAATTACCTTGCTTGAAGAAATGTGTTTCCTACTCTAAAAAGATCAAGGTTTTATTAAATATAATGGATACAAAGTTTATAGGTAGTCGAAACAAGTGAAAATTTGTTCCTTAGTATGTCTTAATTTACAGATACATAAGTTAAATAATGCTTATAAATTCTAAATTAAATATTAAAAGAAGACGAAAAGGTGAACATACTAATACAATGTTACTATGCCCATTATATTACTTAATATGAAACAAATGTAATGTCTCATCACAATGGTGCACATTATATGGTTATGTTCTGTAATAACGTGCTTTATCCTCAATAGCATACCGAAATAAGTAACTTTCATTTTCAGAAAATGTATTTCACTATAGACTGTAGCTAACATAACGAATTACAGGACAAAGTTTTACTAGCTACTAACTCACTAATCCTGTTACCCACAGCTTGCTTACGAAACCTTATGTTCGTTGCCGCAGTAACAAAAATTGGTGATTGAGGTTTATTCTGGGCAAGATCAAAACATTTCTCATAACGAATGCCTGCTTCTCCAATATCCGTTGTAATATTGTCTACCCAACGACGCCTCCGTGTTCCCAATGCCTTTTTATCTTCACAACGGAATATGTTTTCCTCGTCCGAGCTAGAAAACCGTCATGCTTTCATTATCCTCATAATATTGGTTGAATCGTTTAGCCTGTGGAGTTCTTCATGATGCATTCTCCTCCATTTTGCGAACATGTCATCCTGTTTCGACCCGTTATGTTTTTCAACATCTTATTTTCAGCACTGACAATTTATGTTTACCTGCTATGGTCGTGCTCTAAATTTCGATACCATAACATTACGGGCAGAATATCACTTCTGTGTATTTTCAATTGCAGCTTTTTTCCATACTAATCGCGAGGACAGAAGCTTACGGATTGAACAGCAACATGCGTTATCCGATACTAAGCGACTTCTTATTTCCTCCGTGACCTTGTTTTAAGCTGTTACATGTGTTTCCAAGTATTCATACTTGTTTCTCTATGATCTCACAATTAATTGTTAAATTGTACTAACGACAGGTATTTTCAATTCTTTGCTTTTGCCTTGCAATTAAATGTAATCCTTCATGTAAAAATATTTTTTTTTAAATCATAACGGCTCTTCAATTATGCATATTGTCAATCTTTTAGACAAACTTACGATGGGATGGCTAACCTGAGAATTGAAATACTGATATCAGGAAATATTAAGCGTCATTTACTTCAAATTGTCGTATAGTACTTGAATTTATGGTGTAGAGATATACCGTTGACAATATTTACTATTGACTGCCAATGAATTCACTGTGTAAGTGTACTTATCTTATCTTAAGTGTATCTCAGTAAGTATGTATCTTACTCAGTGCTTCTTTCTGGAATTTTCTTTCGGGGTGCAAAATCAAGTCGTGGGGGGGGGGGGGTCACGAAAATGTTAAATAATGCATACTGACTAAAATATAAAACAACACTAATGTTACTTAAGAACATGTCATACTTAAATAGTGAACAATATTTATAGAAAATACTTCTATATGCGTATTTCAGTACACGTTTGAGTATTTAAGTGCTAACACTAATCGTTTCGGGGGAGAGGTTGAAAACTTCCGGGGGAACAAAGCCTTCCCCGAAAGCATGCCTGGAAGAAACAGTGATCTTACTTGCTATAGTTTGCATAGTTTCGGTTTACGGTCGACTTCTCTATTTTGTCTTCAACTGGCCAAAAACACATCCAAGTTTTGTATTTGAATGAGGAAGATAAAGTGCGGCCATTTATATCCTATTGGTACATAATTATTATATTCAATTACTTCTCAAATAGATTAATCTTGCAGATTCCTCGTACTTGCAAACCTCTACTCAGAACTCGTTGTTGTTGAACTGCTTTTCCATTTAATCACAGCCATATTTGTCGCTTACGTTGGCAACAGTGGTAAAGAATCAGGACAGGAGCTAAGATGCAGCTAAGACATCTTGCACTGGTTACGTTAGATGAGCTTCTGTTCAGTTAAAGGTATTCCTTGAAAATGTAATGACAGTATAGATAATCTTTTATAAGCGGAACTTATGACAGACGGTCAGTTGCAAAGCCTAACTCAATCACTCGAATCAATGATTCTGCCTGATCCTTGTGCGGGGTGGCACTCCCAAATTCTCGAGAGCACCCCAACTTCAAAAATTTTCAGGTAAAAATTCTATAGAAACCGTGCAAAACTTCACTTACACTCTCCTAATATTGACTGTACACGCTCCCCAAACTGAAAATCATAGCGCAATTCATAATCGCTTGCATAGAGTTTATTTATATTTCCTTTCGGGATGCTGGATAATCATTTATTTATTGGAATTTTGGTAAATCAAATTGAATCAGTTGAAATTAACAAGCCACGGACATATTTCGGTCAGCTGTGACTCTCCAAAAATCTCAACATGATAACTCAACATTTCCTACATAAATTTAACTTGTTTCCTTTACATTAAAAAACTCTGGACTCTGCAAGTTACCAAAAGCTAATTTCTATGAATAGTTCACAGCTTTTATAAACAATGACTACACGTTAGGAGACTTCTTGTATTTTCGTCCTGATGTAAATAAAAATTATGATAATAATTGTGTATAAATATCCAAGTGAAATTTTTGTTTCTGTACACTGCCATTGGTAAACTTTAATTTTATATGGGCCACTCTAGTAACTTTCGACTTCGGTTCGTCACGATTCGCCTTTAGCTGTTAAAATCCACACCCATGCCCCTGCGTGGACTCGAACCCGGAACATTCGAGCCGATGTCCTACCGCCGTAGACCGCTCGGCCACCCGGCCGGTACTGCAATCTGTTAGGAAACGTTGTTACTAACATAATAAAAATCACAAGAAGGTGTAAGTAAGTTCTGTTAAAAATAAAAAATACAGAAAATACGTTTCAAATTGAAAATTTCGTCCTATACATAGTTAAGCTTCAACAAAGAATTTACGACTAGCGTTAAGTGAGACCCTTACCGGTGCGTTCAATGTTCAACCAGCGAATAACTTCCAAATGTGGAGTCGCCAGAGTTTGTATGCTATCTTATCATATATTGACTGTAGAATGCATGTTTATGTTTCACATTACCCCCAAGACACGCCTGATACCGTCGTGATTTATGCTACATTTTTAACGAATATTTAAGTTATCAGTCACACAAGAAATCGATGAGCAACAGTTCAATTCATAGGAAGTGAGCCATTTCCGAGATATAGGCACCTGCGATTTACAATATGCAACTGACACTGTCTCACAATTCTTTTAATTTAACCGGGACAAAAATTTTTTCTAAATTTCGGCTACGTTTCGACTTAATGCAAAGAGCTGAGTAGAAGTGTTTGGAAATCCGAAGTTAATTCCGCAATTCGGAATTCCTTGGATACCGGAATTCGGATTTTACGAAATTTTGACATTAACGAATTCTGACGGAGTTTAATCATACGAGATCATATAAGCACATGTATATTACACTGGTTAAGAAAATAGGGAAGCATGGCACAAACATAGAAACAATAGTGCAATCTAGAGGTAAAATGCTGCATGTGGAAGCTAGTACGTCTCCCGTATCAGACACAGCAGAACATGCTGTAAAATGGGTAAAATAGAACCTGAGAGGATTTTGACACACGTGGTGTAGGAACAGACACATGACAGGTGAACGATACAATACCGTGTAACAGCATAAACGTATCCGTACGATATAAACGAATAAGTGCACAATGGGAACTTATCACTAGTGAGATTTATCGCTACCGCGAACTGCTAACATTGTTAGGCACGAAATTGATGAGGTTGTCGATCCGAGTGTGGAATATCCTTGGGAACTCCTCCAAAAGGACACTTTTCAGCTGTTAAGGAGTTGCTGGACGTGCTGGCCTGGCCCCATATAGCATCATAGATGTTTTCTTTAGAATTAAGGTCCGGCAAGCAACAAGGCTACACCACACGCACAATGCCTGAATCCTCAAGCATGGCATCCACCGGTTGAGCTCAGTGATTACCCGCATTATGGTAAATGAAAATGAAAGAAGGACCCATAGCGACAACATAAGGCCTAATGTTCACATATATATACAGTACTGCTGTCAGACTAGCATGCCAAATGGCATGGAGTTCAGCACGTCGCCCAGTGGTAATAGCAGCACACACCATACATCCAACGCAGGGCCTAAAATTGAGTGGAGTACTCCACACTTTGTGGAACTGTAGGAAAGGAGTGTGGAACTATAATTCTTAAAGTGTGGAGTGCTATTAATGCGAGTACCTTACTTTTCTCAGATTATGCATTTAAACGCGTTTAGTGTGTGAAACTAAGTCTTACTGATTCAATATATTCATTATGCAATGGGTTACCCAATTCCATATAACTGCCAGTATATGATATTAAGCCAGAGTTAATACGTATAGGTTTCTCCTAGATGGCAGGGAAAACCATTGCCAATTTTGAGGTGAAGGAACTTTTTCACTATATTGGTTGGTATTTTTAACTAAGTTGGTAGGAAGTCAATGGAACAACCCTGGTATAACGGTGTATTTGCCTCGGCAGAAAACAGACTGAGACAGCGTGATGATCACGGAAAAATGACAGTGAAATTCTTATGTAAGAAAAAGTGACTTTTTTCTTCCAGTGTGACTATTTTTCTTACCGGTTTGTTTCCTGTATTTTATGGTTTAATACAATACAATTAAATATGTATCCTAATGTGCCTTTAATTTTGTTTGCTCTGAATGCCAAAATTTTCCTACATAATAAAAATAATAATAATAATATTTTTTTGGTCGCAGGTAAACATGATGTACTGGACAGAACACTGATTATATGTCAAAACAAATGCTGACTAAATTAGTTTTTCTATACTATACAAAATTTCTACCAGTGTGGAGCTGTGATTTCGTTGAATTTTAGGCCCTGAATTCCAACGCCACCATATTGGGATTTTTCACGCACTAGAGGAGGTTCATTACAGGTTCCACGTTCCTAGCAAATCAATGCTCGTCCATTTTCTGTCCTCAGACTAAAGCACGACTCATCGGAGAACCTCACCGAGCTCCGCTCGCGATGTGCCTCAATCCAATTTCTACGGACCATTTTGTGCTCTCAATGAGACACACTAACGGTCCACCTCCATGTAGGCGGCTGCGGACAGTTTGTGCCCTACGTAGTATAGCTGTGAGAAGTGCACGTTGGAGACCTGCCGCCGTTTGTCGCATATTACGACGTATGCTAACACTAAGTATCGGTCGTCTCTTGTCGTGGCTCGAAAATGTCCATATCCTGACCGTCACGGAACATTCTAGTTTTTTGAAACCGTGCCCACAGTAGGAAAATGACTCTAGGGAACACTGCAACTGTTTCTGCAATGATTCACTTTTGTCCTACTTCTTGCTTGCCTATAGGTTTCCAGGCCATAGATTCTAGTAAATCTTGCTGTTGTGGGATTCTTTCAATTCAACACTTCCCTACTCTAGCACGCAAATTATCTCTATCTATTGCCAGCATACTACTGTACGACGCTGTGGTTTTGTGTTTTATCACGGTCTCTAACGCACGCCTCCTCACATAGTACCTGTCTCTACTGTACCCATGATACAGCGTGGATCTCCTGTGTCTGTTACAGGAGAACTACTAGCTTCCATCTGGAGCACTGTTTCGAATACTTTTAATTGCCTTTTCCGTATTTCTGCCTTTCTTCCCTAATTTTACCAGTGATTACGCAGTAAAGGATTCTACAGGGTATGAGACAGAACTGACCCTTATATGTAGAAACAGTTCTTTAGGTACCGTACGTCCTTTAATTGCTTTTGTTACCGAAGGTAGCACTGATGGAGTGCCCACACTTTAACGTAGAACACAAACAAAACAAATAATTTAACACTATAAATTTAGACAGACCCGATGACAACATACAGAAGTTCATAGAGTAGAAAAATACAATGCGTAAAGGCTGTGTAAAACGAGTGCACTCACCACCTAATCCGAAACCAGTTTCTCTCTACCTGCTTTCGTTTAAGCATTACTGTGCATCAGAGGCAGAGACTTACCGTATTTAAAACTCTGGAATATACACAGGTTTTTGAACATAAATTAAGTGCTATGGTTTAGGTGCTATTTAGTGTTGCAGATAGACAGACTGAAGGACGGACAAAGCGCAATTAAAAGAGAACCTAAAATGTGGGGATGCCCCGAAGTCAATTCCACTTCTGATTGTTATTTGTAAAGCATTTGAGCAACAGTGTCAAACACTAAAAAGTAAACTCATGGTGGCAGAGGGCAAAGTATTCTGGTCATTTAATAAAAGTTTTCAATTGCGCTAACTGATACAACGTGCAAGTATAAAACACTACCATTCAGTAGAAATTTAAAATGAACGTTCTATATTTTGTACTTTGCCATGTATATTAAATCGGTTTGGACAAAATGTACAATTTGTGAAAGGAATAATAGGTACTTTCTATGAAAGTGAGGGTATTTGTTTTTAATTCAAATGTGTTTGTCCGAGTTTACATTTAAAGGATCCCGCAAAATTCCTTATGGAAATGGGGTCCCGGTCAAATGTTACAAAACTTTGCTGAATGATAGTCCTGAATGAATACATCAAAAGTGTCAATAGAACCTAGGTCGGAAAAACTAGTGTTCGCAAGCTACAGCCTCCGGAAGTTACCGCATGTACCTAATAGTACTCAACATCGAGGTCGTGCACGAGCACGAAAAAAATTGGAAAGAGAGATTAAACCACCAAACCACGACGTATTTTGATACGCAGAACTCTATTAGAAATATGCCACTGACCTACAGTCTTCAGCAAATCGCTGACGAACCTGCAGAAAAGTGAAGAGTGTCGATGGTAGGCAGTTTTTTTGTTCAAGCAGCACAAGTAACCTTATGCGGATCCTTATGCAAGTGAGCGTTTGGAGAGGCGAAAAACTCTTACGCCTGCACCAACACAGCTAGTACGGGAAGTCATGCGACGCCTAGTGGTGACTCGGCGCAATCCTGCTCTCATATTTCAAGGTCATTTACGCGGACTGATTAGCAGGCTGGTTAAACCATCTTGAAATACAAAACTAGGAATCAAAGCCGAGAAATCAAGTCCAATCAACTACT
This sequence comes from Lepisma saccharinum, assembly GCA_022664845.1. Lineage (NCBI taxonomy): Eukaryota > Metazoa > Arthropoda > Insecta > Zygentoma > Lepismatidae > Lepisma > Lepisma saccharinum. The sequence continues at coordinate 9,500 of JAGDQP010062341.1, forward strand.
ATATGTTATTTGGGTCACTGAGGTCGAATCCGAGGTCAGTATGACTGTATCAGGTCATCTGATGGCCATTTCAAAGACATACCAAGGTTACATTGAGAAAAAGCAATCACGTTCAATCGACATTTATATAAGATTTTGGGGTTACCAAATTCGAATCCAAGATCCCTGTATCAGGTTATTCAAAGGTCATTTCAAGGTCATTTCAAAGTCACACTGAGAAAAACCCGCGCAACAAAGTAAACCATTTGTTATGTTTTTTATTTGATTGCTGAGTTCGAATCCGAGGTCAGCTTGTCTGTAGGTCATTTTGAAGGTAATTTCAATTTCGCATCAAGGTCACATTGAGACAAAATCGAGCAATCAGGTTCAATCTGCATTTATATAGATTTTTGATGTAGCTGGCTTCGAATGCGAGGTCACTTTACAAAATGTAGTTCGGAGGAAAACGCATTTAATGCACCTAAAATCACAAGTGTGCGAATTCGATCTTATACCCGAAAACCTTATATAACATGTGCTAAGACATGATTGCTCTTTCTCACGGCTGCAGTTCGATGAAGCAATTGCAACCGTAGATTCGGATTCAGGATCCGCAAAACTCGAAGGTGACTTGTGCCGCCTGAGCACAACTGCCTACCGTCGACATTCTTCATTTTTCTGCAGGTTCGTCAGCGATTTGCTGAAGACTGTAGGTCAGTAGCATATTTCTAACCGCAGAATCGAGTTCTGCGTATGAAAATACGTCGTAGTTCGGTGGTTTAGTCTCTCTTTCCAATTTTTTTCGTGCTCGTGCACGACCTCGATGTTGAGTACTATTACGTGCATGCGGTAGCTTCCGGAGGCTGTAGCTTGCGAACACTAATTTTTCCGACCTAGGTCCTATTGACATTTTTGATGTACTCATTCAGGACTATCATTCAGCAAAGTTTTGTAACATTTGACCGGGACCCCATTTCCATAAGGATTTTTGCGGGGTCCTTTCAATCTAACACTGAAAAAAAACTAATTTTTATATCGTGTTTATGCTGCATCTTTTTCTCAAGAGATGGCGCTAAATTTGCAGGACATATCATTCATAAGATGAACAAAAATAGTAAACAGTGAATTATTCAAGTTGTGAGTTTAATGGGCAAAATACATCTTTTAGACTCTGCTTCCTATCTAAATGATTTGAGGGAGATTTTCTCGTTAAAAGCTTTCAATATATCGATAACTGGAACTTCCCTAACAGTAATATAAAACTAATAATGTAACCATCAACGTCTTGCATCTAAAACGCATGTTTCAGTGTTCGTAACAGTTATTTTTGAAGAGCCACCTATGGACGAAGTATGTCCCTGGTTCAGTAAGAGTAATTGCCAATACATTCAAAGAATGAGAACAATAATTATACCCAAAACTGATTGAGGTGTAAGGAAAGTTGTTTGGAATGTTAGGACGATCCTAGAAATGTGTGCATAAGGCATGATATTAAACGAAAGCCCTGATACTGAATATTACTCAAAGGATTTACGTAAAGTAATAAGACAATCTAATTTCTTATTTCCATATATTTTAAGCCTCGTTTTAAGCATGCATGAAATAAGAGTATAGTCTAGAACTAAAACTTACGACAATATCTCGAGAATAAAGATGGAAATAAAAGTAATTCAGGCTTATAGAATGTGTTACGACAAGCCACAAATTAACATTCCAAGTAAGTCAAAATATCAAGTGAGATCGAATGTATTGGACTGTAATTATTAAGATCACCAAAAGTATGAGATTTTTACAAAGAGTTTTGTCCAATCGGGGGAAGATGAGTATTTAATTTCAGAATCCTGCTACTTTAACCAAATATAGTGTTCAACAAGGAATACACACTAAGTCTTTTCCAGGTTCCAACATGACTGAATTACTGATCGCGTTGTGATATATTATTTTATTTCAAATTATATTAATTAATTATTATTATAAAATATTTTTTTTATTTATATTTAAGCAAGTTATCAATGGAAAACATGTAAAAACTATGAACAAACGTTATTTTCAGTTATATTAATGTTAAATGTATTATCCTAGTTTTGGAGATTGTCGGTAGATGTCACCACTTTCAAAAGTGTAACTCAACGGGTCCGCTACGTTTCGGCGCCTCCGATTCGGCGCCGCCGTTTCGGCGCCACCATTTTGGCGCAGGCTACGTTTTGGCGCTACCGTTTCGGCGCCGGTTCAGTTCGGCGCCAAAGTGAGGAAAACGGAAATTATTAACATGCCTTATGACATAGTAATGTACTTTATACTTTTACTGTCCTCTGACGACAATTGATGATCAGTGAAGTACTTAAAACATTATCTAACAGTTTTGAAGTATTATTTATGTTGCAAGGTCTGAGCCAAAGATGCCTAAATGACTTAA
>JAGDQP010062343.1:0-11894 GCA_022664845.1 Lepisma saccharinum
ACTCGACCGGGATTTGTACCCGCGAACCCACGCGGCGGAGTCAAGAACGCTAATTATTAGGCTACCGAGGCTTCGCGCTTGCAGTGATGGAAACATATATTTATTGGAAACGGACGGTGGTCTACAAGGACTCCTGTCTTGTAACAAAGAAAAGTATTTCCTGCTTTTAAACGTGATTTATAGCATTCTGAATATATTGCAACAAGTCAGTAAATGTTGAATGATTTTGTTGAAGACTATTGCCTATAAAGCACAGTTTGTTTCGATACAAGGATGAGGTGGATAACCGATAATGTGTATCATTTTTTTCTCATAGCAACAAGGGGCAGGATGCAATCCCGCGCAAAACATACATTACTTACCATGGGAACGTGGAGGTTAGATAAAATTAGGTACATAAATGTATCTTTACATTTTTCTCCTTTACGTCATGCCCAAATGAGTGGAGCAGCGGCGGAGAGTGGGCTCGTATTTAAAAAGTGGCACGTGTTACTATGATGGAAGGATACAAGATCGATTTTGCTCCATATCTCGAAAACCGTAACTCCTATCAAAAATCTAAGCTTGGATTTAGCCCGCAATGGACCCCTAAGCCCCTCCGGTACCACCCATTTGGGGCTAAAACAAAAAGACACACAGAATGACGGACATACCTTTCTATCATTGGTGAAAATTTTGTGATTCGGTTAAAAAAGTCGTAACTTTTGAACCACTCCACCGATTTTAATGTATGATACACCGTTTAAAACGTATTGAAGCGTAGAATAAGATCCAGTAAGTTTCGGCCGCCTATATGGTCTGGGGTCAGTGCTATCCTGAAATGTGAAATTTTGATATTTTTTTCAAATCTCCCTAGGGGTCCCAAGGAGATCCTACCGACCCAATTATTTTCCTGTTTCTTAGTATTGGAAAGAGCTTTCAAATGTAAGTTCAAGCATCAAAATCGGACTTATACTTTGGTAGATCCGAAACTAACTGTATACTATCTGAGTGCCGCTAACAGTGTCCTTTGCTAGCGTCACTCGAAGAACTGCCGTTCTTCATGATACTGCAACGTCATTCTGGTGGTCTTCAAAATCGAATCAAAACCGCAAATAAGGGTTTATGTTACAAATTCATTTTCATTTTACGTAAAAAGATCTATGCAGGTTCATCAACATGTTAGTAGAGTTAGTTTTTAGTTAAAACGGATAATATGGGTCTGGAATAAGGGTCTCACAGGGTAAAATGCGTGCCATCGTTGCCAAGCGGGTTCCAAAATAAATATTAGGTTTTATCCTATTTTCAACAATGTAACATAAACCCTTATTCGGGGGGTTTGTTCAATTCCTCTTTCCTGATTAGCCTGCATCAGGAAGTCTTAGTAGTTAACTATTTATTAATTTCTTTCTCAGCTGTCTTCTAAAGTATCACAGTTTCACGACGTTTAGTGTTTTCCTTTTTTATTGTCCATATAGATCATATTCATACCTATAGAGTGCTACACTCCATACAAGAACCTTAATAAATGTTCCTGGTTCTCGTGAAGGCATATCTATTCGTAAAATTTATCTTATCCCAGAACGCCTTTCTGACCTGAGATCTGCTACGCAATTTTTTGGGACTTCTTCTTTTATAAGTAAACTTCCATGATATATAAATTCGCTATATTGTTGCTATTTTGTATTTCCTACTTATAGCCTACGTCCAATTTTTACTTCTGCTTTCGTCTGTTGATATTCTTGCCATATCCTCTATGAGTATTAATCTTTAAACTCTCATTGCAGTCAATATATGCATTTACGATGCTTGGTGATATTACACTCCGGCCAAAAATTTCTATAGGCTTCTACTTATGGTTTACAGCTATACAAATTTATATTCAGTGTTTGGTTTTTGTACACTTTACGCGTGAGTTTCCCTCTTTGTAAGACACTTTCAAATTGTGAACTGTTTTATACCAATAGACTGTATCGGATGACTTTTCAAAATAAACGAATTATTTAAACGTATCCTTCTTCTTGTAAATACCCACCCCCTCCACGAAAAATATCGAAAGTGATAAGATAGTTTATCTAGTTCCTCAATTTTTGTAAATAAATAAATAAATAATAATACAGTTCTTCTTCTAAGGACACTTATAATATGCATTTCATCCTTTCAATCATAATATTTTCATTTACAATATTTATTCACTTTAAGACTGAACTTTTGTAATGATATCTGTAATGTTGATTTTACAGTTTCACAAATTAGTCCCTTTAACATTTGGCACATCGCTCGAATGCTCCAACGTTTCCTCCTTTTTTAAAGAGGACTCAAACACTAGTCTCACATTTTTTTTGTATCTTACGTACTTTTACAATTGACTTGAACTTGAATAACATCTGCTAAGGCAACGTATGGAAAGCAAGGTGGGTGGGGAACGAGATTTTTTCAAACGTTCGGATGACGCTATGATGCATTCCCATTTTCTTATCAAAATCGAGTGGTAGAATCTTCAGTCCATTTCCTCAGCAATTTATTAATTTCCTCAGCAACTTTCTGAAAACAAACATTTAAAAACACACAAGCTATTCTTCAAAATTTTTCATTTCTCACACTGTCTCAAATCTGAAAGATAATATATGAACATGACTGTTCACTCTAGGAGTAGTAGCATAAGGACTAATGACGATAGTGTGACGTAGCAGAAGACGCTGTGTTGTCTAATCTCTCGTTAATAGTAGCGCACTCCGTCTGGCCGGCGCGCTATTCATACCGCTTGGTGATTAATTGATCATATCTCGTATTTAACACAAAAAACATGTAATGAAGAACAAAACAGTCTTCTGAGCTACATGTAAAACTATGTTTGATTACCAAACTACCTGTGGATGGTTAAGACAGAATCCAAGAATATGTGTATCTTTTGAAAGAGGATTTGATAAGAGGACGTAGAACTTTGGAATGAAATATCAAACAAGAGAAACCATTATCTTGGTCAAAATATCTAGCATTTAGCAAACAACAATAACTTCCACAGTGTGGAGAACACGCACGTGGGTATAACAATTCGCGAACTTTAATAGAATCTTAATTAAAGAAGTTTGCTCTTTGCTTTATGTTGTAGGGGAACATTTATGTCTGTAAAGTACATGAAAAGTTTGATTTAAAACCACTCGAACATTTTGTTGGTAGCAGTTTCCTTTCTGTTCAGAATCGTCCGTTTTAAAACAATTTCTGTGCTTTTTTCTGTCCAAACCAGAACAAAACCGATGTAACTAAACCACAATTACACAACGGAACATACGAACGTTGTTGAAACTAGGTACGGGGATGTGTTACGTGGGAAAACTTCATTACCTTAACTTATGCAGCATTGCAGTCTGTAAGTGAGAGGGGGAGATAAAGAGAGTGAGAGCTAGAGAAAGAGAGAGAAAAATCCTCTTGTCTGTTTTGCTGAAGCTAAAACGTATGAGTAGTCAAAGCTCGTGCTGTCAAAAACTTGGAAACTGTTTGTATTTTCTGTTAGATCTCTATAAATCCAAAACGAAGAACGTAAAATTTTTGTAGCTTTTGCAAGAAAAATAGTTTTATTAACTGGGTAAATTTGACATTTATTTTTACTTAGTCTTTACTGGTGAAAATACTACTACTTCACTTATAGATTTTATACAAAACGATCCAACAGACAGCTGAATTTTTAGTACCAACACTGCTGCAACTACTATTACTCTTGCTAGCACAAATACTACTATCACTACTACAGATGTGTTTAAATTATTAGACATAATTTTCATTTTATTAATTTTTCATTTCTCCTGAAATATTACATCGGAAACGCATTTGTTCTTAATCCTAGTTACTGCTATGTAATTTCTTACTCATTTTTACTGCGTGTTAAGTTTTTTAAAGCAATAATCAATTTGTCCATGATACACAATTGCTTCACACTGTTTAGTTATACATAAAAAACATTAAATGAGAAAAAATCTGAAGAAAATTACGTATAACAAAATCAAATGTTTCTGCTTTTGTGAAATGCTACGTACAAGTTTAGTACACTTTTGCTGTATGCCACCATTATTGATTTCCTCCATCAACTGATGCTTGATTTCAATGTTTTTCTTCTTCTTCAGCGTTTTCTTCATGAAGCTCCAGAGATTTTCAGTGGGGTTCATGTCGGGACTGTTACCCAGCTACAGAAGTGCAAGTCTCCTTGATGATTCGTTTTGACATTATTGAACTTGTGCTGTGGGGCTCCATTATCCATAAAGTTGAAGCCGAACCAAACTGCAATATCTCTCTTGAAACCCCTTTAATTTATCTGTTAAGATGCATTGCTTTCTCTATTATATGAAGCCTCCCAGGTCCTATGGCAGAAGTTAAACCCAAAAACCTCACCAGGGTTGAATTCTTCACAGTACATGTTAGTACTTATAGTACATTCCAATTGGAACTTTTACATTCCAACTGGAACTTGTTCTTTTGGTCGACGTCGCCCATATCATAAACATTCATCAAGTCCAGTGAAATATGACTCATCACTGAAACATACTTGCTCCCAATCATCAGAAGTTAAATGTTTCAGTCTTTGTGTCCATTCCAGGTGCTTCTTTGTCATTCTCAGATATGAACAAGAAAATTTAGAACTTTCGGAAGTGAGTCTAATAATTTTAACACATCTGTAGTACTAATAGATCTACTATAACTATTACAGCGTCTATTACTACTACTAGTAGTTCTACTATAACTACTGTTACATCTATTATAAGTACTACTACTACTACACTGTAAAAACTAAACTCACTGTAAGCTTTCGATCACATCTCTATTCTTATATCGGACTGAGCCATAGATGCCTAAAAGCCATGAACAATTATATTATATTTTTATATATCTTGAGCCCAAAATATCCTGATAAAATAAGGCACACTCACTTTTCGTTCGAACTCCTTCAGTATAAAGCAAACTGGTTGCTTTACCAAAAAATATCACGGACACCATTCTGGTTTCTATCCTCGCTCCCACCAAACATTTTCTTTTGTCCTCAGTTACGAAAATCATTAATTGAAAGGCTCTAACTTTGCTTCAAATATGTACAAAATGCCTTCGCAAATCGTGATCGGAGGTGAAGAAGTTCATTTGGGGTAAAAGTGAACTAATTTCAAAGGCACAAAAAGGGTACTTTTCCAGTCTACTACTACTACTAAAATGTAACAATTCGAACTATCTTAATGTTCGCTTAATATAACAGAATGAAAGTAGGCCTTACCCTATGGTCACACTGGATCCGGTTTCGGCCGAACTTTTACACTGGTGAACACGGCCGAAAAGGTAGAAGAAATAACACAATGTGAATAAATGTTTGTGGTCACATTTGAACATGTCCGAACACGCCAGTGCAATATGACCACACACACACTTATTTACATTGTATTGTCTGTTATAAGGTTTTCAGCTGTGTTCACTAGGGTAAAATTTCGGCCGAAACCGGATGCAGTGTGACCATAGGGTTAGGTCCAAAGAGAATGGGACGCATTTGCAGATCGCAACTACCATATAAGCACGGAAACGGACGAAAATTGCCTGTCAATGGACCATGTCTAACTGACACATAGCTGTTTGGATCGTTCGTCCGTTAACGCGCGTAATCGTTCGAACACGCAATTCGTAGGTTTCCGCATCCAGTGGATGAGAGCCCTAATGTAGAATAGACTGTCCCGAATTTGGAACTAAGCATGCTTTCATTAAGCCAATCCCTGCAACATTTGGTATTTATCATATTGCAATTATTATAATAATTTAATAATGTGATGTTGTCTATGGTCGCGAAGTTAGCATCAATACTGAGAAAGTGCAGAAGCTTGAGTCGTTTTTCTTGGCTTTGTGACAGAAGTTTTCAGATACCCTCAGTTTCATCAGGTGAATGCCGGAAAAATACTTTAAACCCCTTGGGCGCTATGTCCACTATTTCTTCTCTTTTTAAAAAATTACATACCATGTGACGTCATCCCTCAGTTATGTTATAAACATGAATTACATGCATATTGATAAGTTGTAATGATAATTAAGGAAATAATTTAATTTTAAATAAATGAATTGATTTGAAATTACAAACGACAGTATTCTTAAACTTATGAGTTATGCTTATATCTGGTCTGTTTCATGAATATATCCATCGAAGAGCCAGAAGAAAACTAAACTTGGTGAGATATGGTGAAAGATGTTTTTCTTCCTTTGAGTTGATCTCTAGTTTATAGTTATGGATTAGACATATATTTCTGCTGCAGAGTTCGATCTTCTTGACTTAGTACGTTGTAAGTAGGCCAACGTTCATCCCAATGGCGATCTCTTTTCAATACAGAAAATCAGATCTCTTTCCTTTAAGCCTTTCTTCCACAGACCACTTGATAAAACATTCAATTTTGCGAGCATCCACTGCAAATGATTGCTTTACGAAATGCTTCACAACTCAGAACTGTCCGCTACAGGGAATTGTTCATAAAGTTTATTCCACCAACGGCTATGCTTTTTCTCCTTTTCGATTTTATGTTTCGTATCGTATCCTTTTAGCTGAAATAGCAATGTATTTGTGCCTCATGTTTGGTTATTCAGTTAAATGAATGTAAATAGTTTTTTTGTTAATTATATGGTGATAATAAAATATTTTAAAGACGTTGAAGCTATTAGCTAACGGATGAAATATAACAATTGAAAGTGACTTTTCTGCTATGTGAAACGTATGCAGATTTTACAGAAATTTCTGATTAATATACTATAACATTATCAGACTATATTTAGCTATTTGAATATTAATATCAATTTGATGGACCGATTCATCTACATGATTTGAGGTATTAAGTCTAGATACTAACCAGACATTTTATTACCAATGTATCAGCCAGATTGTTCATTTTCGTTTCTCATTTCAACTACTCTGTAAAAAATATTGACTTGTTTTACGCTTTTTCTTTTCCAGCCGCAGTCGTACTTTTGTGTTGGGTAAATAGTGAAAACAATTTGTACAGGAAATGGGCCGTGGTGGTTCAGTGGTAGAGCGCTCACCTCTGGTGCTTGGGGTCCTTGGTTCGATCCCAGTTCATGCCATGTGGTGGACAAACACTGTGTGCGGTTGGTTTCTCGATGTTCTCCCGTTTCCCTCCAATTTCTTCGTTCAACATTTCACTCATCAGCATACATCCGGGCTGAGCCAAACTTGCCTAAAAGCCTTAAATAAAATTCAAATAAAAAATGTACCTGAATAGTATGGACTTTGCCATGCCTTTCTGAAGAACTTAAGAGTTCCTTGACCATCAAGATTTTCCATTACTTTTGTTGACAATATGTCTTGATAAACCATGACTCATCGTTCGCACCGAATTTATTCAATAAAGTACCGGGGTCGATATGGCCTACCTAAGCTTTGAAATTAGTTCTCTTTTCTCAACACTGTGTACAACATTGGCGACTCCGTCTACAGGCTTCTGTTTAAAACATGTTTATACACACACAACTACCGCAATATGTCGGATTTAGCACGTGTTATAACGCATACATCGAATAAACTACTTTGGTTCCTAGTCTATAGTCTTATTTGGCTAGAATTGATTGTGTTCCTCGTAGCTTAGTTGGTGAAATCAACACCATCCATGAAACTGTAAGGATTATATCTACAGTCTCATTACTGTTTATTTTTTTAGTAAGCACGAAAACCGCTTATTGATACAAACTTCTACTTCTTATTAAGCACCATTCCAGCGTATTTCTACATTCATTTCTTTAGTTCACAATGGTTCGTGGTGTCCTCAAATCTTAAAACATTAACTCATTTCCTGACGTCATACAATGATGAAATTTTGGGCAGAGACGTTAATCCGATAAAAATGCAATATTCCATTGTCACTTTAATATATTTCTATATATTTATATATTTTAAAAGCATATTTTAATAATGTTTTAAAACATGAACTTCTTTATCCCAAAATAAATACTATCCTGCAACGGTAAGGGGCTTGACTGGTTGCAGAAGACTTTAGGATTTGGGTCACAAAATATCAGCTTAAGAAAAAGTATCCGAATACCGAAATAACGAAAAATATATTTTAAAAACATTTTAAAGACATACTTTTCTTAAACAATTCGTAATAAAAAGTAAAAAAAAAAAATTTTTTTGTTTATGCATGACTACAAAGAAAAGCATGGAGCACACCAATTCCAGAATTTATAAAGTGACTGTATATGAGAGAGTGCCTCATGCTTTTCTTTTTAGTCATGCATAAACAAAATTAGTTTTTACTTTTTAGTGCGAATTGTTTAAGAAAAGTATGTATGTTAAAAAGTTTTATTTATTTGTTAATAACAGCAAGGTGCACTCTACAAGTATTTGCAGTGTACTTTGCTTCTGGTAGGACATTCAGTATCTACTTATTTATGATATTATCATATAAACGAGGTGCAATTTACTGCCCTTGTGTATTTTCTCTCAGAGTATGAAAATACTCAGTTGTGAATTACTTACCACGTAATTATTATCTATAAGAGAAGACCCACACAAATGTAATGAAGTTAAAGTGTATTCTGTATGCAGTTGATCACAGTACGCCTTGACCTTATTGTAATTCTCGATACTTTATACTTGAACTTTAATGTTCTGTATTGTGTGGAACTTAGATGGGTACTACAAAACTGAAGTGTCAGAAATCATGGGATATCAGAAGGGAAGTAGCTGACGGCGCGGTAACACCACGGCAAACCGTTCGAACGGTGCGAAGTAGTTGCAGTGCGGTCAGTTGGACTTCTTTGAGTGCAGTGAAACGACGTGTACCGTGGTGATGGAATTCCAACCGGAATAATCGACATTTGAGCTAGGGATGATAGTTGGTGCTAGACGAATGGGGTATGAGATTTCGGAAGTCGTCGACATTGCACTTTATTCGCTCCACAGTGTCAAAAGTGAACCGTGAGTACCGTATTGGAGGCATTACGACCCATTAGAGACAACGCAGTGGCCCCTCACGGAATTATCGCGACCATCGACATCTAGGCAGACTCATCCGGGCAAACCAACAAGCAACAGCGCGTGAGCTGACAGCCGGAATCAATGTAAGACGTCCCAGGAACGTGTCGCAAATGTTACTGCAGCGCAATTTGGTCCCCCTGGGGTATCGCATCCAACGACTGACAAGTGTGCCGCTACCAATAGCTACTAGTTGTTTTTTTTGCTCTGAATGACGTAGATACTCCGAGCAAAATTTGAGGGTAGGTTTCGATATGATCTCATTGACGGTCTTCTTGTGAGGTCTTTTAAGTATAGAGCACATCGGACAGCTCTGATGCAGTCATGTAACACGAGAAAGTCAGTGGTACCTGAACAATATCGAACAAAACTTTCTTCAAACACAATTTGCTAGTCGAACATCGTGAGATGCAATATTCACGTGGAAAATAAATCCTTTGGCAAATATTTCCTGGAAATAGGGGTCAAGAAAACATGTAAGTGAGGTACAAAGAAAAGCATACTAGGCGTTAGCGAATTTTTCCCTTTACCATCTACAAATAACACTCTGTCTGCACGTAAGATGAAACATAGAAAGGAACTTATCATATACTAGTCTCACAGTCAAGTGTCTGTTTCACTGTGTTGTGTAAGTTGTGACGTTTTCTAAAAACAGAGGTGTGTTTTTTGATTATCCAATGTCTGTAAATTATTTCCTTTGGGTGATATTAGAAAGTGTATGCAATGTCCTAAAATTGTGGTCAAATACTCAAGTGTAGTTTAACATGAATGGGAGCTTTGAAACACAACCGAACGAACATTACGAGAGGGGGCTGCACTATTCAAATATAACGCGCAGGGTACAAACCTATATCTAAAATAAATGGTACCGTTTTCAACATCTACTGTAAAGCTATTCAGGGTATGTACCTATTTCCTAATTAACTAACTTTATGGTTTAAGGAACTCTCAAGTTCTCTCGGAACTCTCAACAGCCACAGTAACGAACGTTTGCAATTTGATTCTATTGTGGGTAATATCATCCCAATTTCAAAGTCTCGAAGGTCATTTCTTTCTCGTAGCTTCGTAGTTTTTGTTTTTACATAAAAAAACTCAGTTACATCTTATCAACTAGGACTGCGTACTTTCTGAAATACTTGTATACAAAATGTTCCCGAAATAAAAGCGGAAACTTCGGAAGGGGATTGTTTACATTAAAAAAGAAGAAAAGTAAAAGGTCCCTGTGAAGAAATTCAAAACTATGTGTAATTTCGTAGTTACTGACGCTCAAAGTCACGCGGGATAGTCACAAATGACGTCATTACTCGACGTCGATGTTTATGATTGAGAAAATGTCACATAAATAGGTTTATCAAAGTAAGAATTTTATTATCAAGGAATTAAATGTTTTAATAGTACAAGCATAGAAATTCCCTTCATGTTGCATTCGCCCATCGTATGGTAAACATAACTAAAATAGGTATATTGTGTACTACTTTGATTATGATTTGGCACGTCGACACGGTTTACGTCATTTGTGTCAATGAGACGTGTCAATTTGCGCCGAGACGCCGTAACTTTGAAAACCTGTGCCTCCGAAATTATGCATAATTTTGAATTTCTTCAAAGGAATTGTTTTCTGTTCAGTGATATGTATAATTTCTTCTGAATATGCAGTAAGATAAATAAACACAACGTCAGGCACCTATGTAATTAACTAACTAACTCAATGGCTTATGGAACTCGTAAGTTCATCGCCGCAGTAACAAACGTTCTTCATTGGATTCTATCCTAGGCAATATCAAGCCTGTTTCCATCACGAACACCTATTTTTCGAAGATCTCTTTTAATATTGTCCTCCCAACGACGTCTCGGTCTTCCCAATGGCCTCTTTCCATCCGGCCTTCCAACCACGATAGAATATAATCTTCGTTTTCCCCTCATCCGAGCTACATGGCCTGCCCACCTTAGTCGTCGCGGTTTCCTTATTTTTACATTTGGTGAATCGTACGGTCCGTGGATTTCTTCATTACGCAGTCTCCTCCACTCTCCAGTCATCTCGTCCCATTTCGGCCCGTATATCTTTCTCAAAACCATATTTTCAAACACACGTAATTTATGTTCATCTGCTAGAGTCGTACTCCAACTTTCGCAAAAATAAAGTAGAATAATAAGAGTTTTGTATATCTTTAATGTCAATTTCCTTGATATTAATCGCGATGTTAGAAGTTTTTAGACTGAATAGAAACGTGCTTTCCCCGATACTAAGCGACTTTTTATTTCTTCCGTGATCTCATTTTTGCTTGTTACGTATGCTCCCAAGTGTTTAAATTTGTTTACTTTCTCTATGACCTCACCCCTAATTCTTATGTTTTCATTTCCTTCATTTACTATGTTTGAGCTTGACATAATATATTTTGTTTTATCTGTGTTTACCAGTAGACCTATCTCATCGCACGCTTCTACTAAGACATTGGTGTTGCTTTGTAGTGCATCTATATCGTCCCCTATTAAATCTACATCATCCGCGTATACAAAGAGTTGATTCAAATCATTCAATGATAGTCCCTTTTTGTCCCCTTTAATTTTTAAAATCGCATATTCTAACGCGAAGTTAAACAATAGTGGTGACAAGGCATCGCCTTGTTTCAATCCGTTGCAAATCTTGAAACTATCTGACATATTATTACCTATCCGTACTCTGCTTATGGGGTCGTTGAGACACATCTTCACTAGTTGGACCAATTTTTTCGGAATTCCAAATCGTATCAGGATACTGTATAACATCACTTTTGATGGCATCGTATGCTTTCTTAAAATCAATGGATAGTTCATGAACCGTCCCTCTGTATTCCCATTTCTTCTCCAAAATTTGTCTCAAGGCAAAAATCTGGTCCAACGTGGATCTATTTCTTCTAAATCCACATTGGTGATT
>JAGDQP010062346.1:0-11894 GCA_022664845.1 Lepisma saccharinum
TTTTTTTTTGGGGGGGGGGTATAATAAAGAAATAAAATAAATGTTCTTCTCTCCCCCAGCTTTCACACAGAGATCTCTTAAAATCAATAGCTTACTCTTATTTACCAATAGTACGGACTAACTCACTAAATCAACACTGCTTTGTCACTTTTTTGAAGCGTGAAAACAATTCATTTATGAGATTTTATTTTCATAATTTGTAATATGCTTATGCATAATTTAACAATCTCTATACGTATATAAAATTGAAAGCGACTATGTTTGCATGAGCATCACGGCAAAACGGTTTGACCGATTGGAACTATTTTTAGCACATGATCAGATATTAGATCCGTGTGGGAAGTTATCATATCAGTCGCCATCTTTTTTGGTTCAAAATGAGCGCTCAAAAACATTTTCCACACCGTTTGAGCTAGAGGTACAAAACTTGGTATGGAGATGTACCATCACGAGTAGGTCACGATAATATAAGAAGAAAATTCGTCATCTTGATCTAAAATAGCCGCCCCAAAACGCATTTTTCAAACACTGAAACTAGAGAAAAGAATTTTGGTATGAATGTGTACCACCACGAGTAGGTTACAATAAATGGGGCAAAACTTCCCAATGAGGGGCAGGCTGTCGGGGGGTATGGGGGCAAATCTGCACCATGGGGGTGAAGCCTCCCGGTTAGTCTGGTTACGATAAAGGGGGCGCAGTCCTAAAAGATCCCCAAGTTCGGGGCGCAGCCCGCCACGGGGGAGAGAGCATTCGCTACAGTCCCGATTAATGTTGCTAACTATATTCACACCGCACCAACTAGCGGGCAAATGAGAAAACCTTCTCTATAGGGAGAATCCCCGTAGAGAGGTTTTGGAGGAAGATTTGCACCATGCGGGTTCGGTTCTCTGGAGAGTCTGGTTACGATAAAGGGGGCTCATACCCCCAAAACTCTCGAAGTTAGGGGCGCAGTCCGCCACGGGGAAGTGGGTATTGGTGATAGTCCCGATGACTGTTGCCAACACATTTTATTCCCCCCGCTTCAACGAGCGGGCAAATCAGCAAGTGACATATATATGTAATAATAATTGTCATTAAATTAGTTAAATAATGGCATTTAGGAATTAAGTGAGTAAGTTCAATCGCAGGTCCTACTCCGATTTCGGACAGTCCGAGTCCGAACGAAAAGTCCGAGTCCGATTTCGGACAGTCCGAGTCCGAACAAAAAGTCCGATTTCGGACGGTCCGAGTCCGATTTCGGACAGTCCGACAAAATGGTCCGCGGATTCGGACTTTTTAGAAGTCCGAGAAAAGAAGTCCGAAGTCCGGATACCAAAAAGTCCGGATCTGACCAAGCCTACTGATAGGACGCGGATCCCCAAATTCACCAGCCACTTATCCTTGGCAGCCTCGAGGTCCGGACCTTACGACACTAGACAATCCCCTGTGGGGGATCATCAAATCATATGTCAGGAAGAATCGGTACGTGGACAATGATGCTCTGCGGGCAAGTGTGATTGAAGCCTTCCAGCATGTGACACCGCAGCTGTTAAAGCGGATGAGTAGGACATGGAGGCATATCAAACTGTGCAGGGATAATGGTGATGCACATACGAGCGTTTTGGACAAATAACTGTGTTATTAAAGTTACAATGAAAGAATTGCACGTGTGAAGGGACTTTCTGGCCACCTTATATTTTGTTTTCTCTATGTTTATCTCTAGACCTATCTCATCGCACTCTTCTACTAAGACATCGGTGTTGCTTTGTAGTGATTCTATATCGTCCCCTATTAAATCTACATCATTCGTGTGTACGAACAGTTGATTTAATCCCTTTAATGATAGTCCCTTTTTGTCACCTTTAATTTTTAAAATCGCATATTCTAAAGCAAAGCTATAACCTTATTTCAAAGCGTTGCGAATCTTGAAACTATCTGACATATTGTTCCCTATCCGTACTCTGCTTATGGGGTCGCTGAGACACATCTTCACCAGTTGAACAAGATTTTTTCGGAATTCCAAATCGTATCAGGATACTGTATAACTTTTCCCCTTTGATAGAATCATATGCTTTCTTAAAATCAATGAATAGCTGATAAACCGTCCCATTTCATTTTCAAAATTTGTCTCAAGGCGAAAATTTGGTCCAATGTGGATCTATTTCACCTAAATCTACAATGGGGATCTCCAATTATTTTATCTACATGTACACTTAGACGTGTTAACAGAATATTACTCGGTACTTTGTAACATGTTGGAAGTAATGAGATTCCGTGGTAATTATTACAGTCCAATTTATCGCCTTTTTGTAAATCGGAACCAATACTGAGGTTTTCCATTCCTTTGGAAGCTCCTTCTTCCTCCATATAGCACCTATCAATTTATATAGTTTCTTGATTAGTGCCGTTCCACCCGCTTTCATTAATTCGGCTGGATTTGAAATTCTTCAATTTATTAAAAGTGGAGAAAGTTAACCAAAAAAGGACCTGTCAGTTTCAGTATTACCAGATTTAAAACAGGCTAATTAATCGATAT
Organism: Lepisma saccharinum; assembly: GCA_022664845.1. Taxonomy (NCBI): domain Eukaryota; kingdom Metazoa; phylum Arthropoda; class Insecta; order Zygentoma; family Lepismatidae; genus Lepisma; species Lepisma saccharinum. The sequence goes on from JAGDQP010062346.1 coordinate 2,516, forward strand.
CATTGAATCTAAATCTGAAATCACTTTCTCTCTGCCTCATTTGTTTGAGACATTAGCCTGTGTTACATGCAGATGGACAGACGTAAAAAGTGGAATTAAAGCAGGGATTCTGCTAGATCCCCCAATGAGGGATGTCACTATCCCAATTTCTCGAGCACATATCACTCAATTTTAAAACTTTTAAGGTTAAAAATCCTTCCTAATTATGATTTACACACATCCAAATTTGGCTTTACACTCTCTCTAAACTAAAAAAAACTGACAGAATCAATGAATTAAAGAAGAATCAAGATTTAGGTCCACTAGAAATCAATAAGCTCTACCCATGTTAACTTCTGTGTGACGTCAGATACACTCTTGATCGTCATTAGTCGCGTTAACCTGCTATGGTAGTATCCAAGTGATAGCTTATGCTGCAAACACCCTTAGTACACTTGCACCAAGCCAAACACTCCACTCCCTGTTTCCAGCTCCTTAATGAATTGTTTCAAGGTAAGGACATAGTAAAATCAGGGTAGGTTCTACTTCGCTGGCCCACACATACTTATACGCTGGGAAAACAATACATTATTCTTATTTACCTTTCATTTGTCATTGAAGGTCAGCTTAGTTTAGGTTAGTTCATGTTATTGTGCGATAAATTAAATTGAAATATTTTCCTAATGCTGCTATCGTCAATTCACCCAAAGGGGGCAAGTGTTCTAGAATCATGGCGCTAAATCGTTACGATCATTTTTGAGATGTAAGTTGGACACAAATATACAAGATTTGTTTGCTTTATACTATATGTGGGGCTTGGAAGCAAAAGCTGCAATCCCCACTCCAGAAAATTTTACGGTAGAGGCAAAAGAAAATTTATGGTGGTAAATATAATAGTATACATGTACTTTTTTCCTGTGGTTCCTACGCAAAAAAAAACCTGCAAAATACACAAACAATTACGGCTTTACCTTCATTGTATATAATTCCATCAAAATCTCGGTTTCCTCAAAAATGGAGATTGCAGCTTCTGCTTCTAAGCCCCTCATATGTTCTTAATAGGAATGTGTGTTCCATGCAGACCGTAGCTATGCGTTTACGAATATATACTAGGTATGGTATACACCTTAAAACAGTGAACTAACCCATGCAGGCCAGAACATAAGTGTGAATGAATGAGTAATAGAGCCCTCGCTGTGCTCTAGTAACCCAATGTTAGAAGGAAAATGATCTCGTCCTACTCTGAGCTTGGCCCAACCTTCCCAACTCATCAATTTCGACTACTTTCATAATATACGACAGAGTTTCGTTGTTTGCGTCTCTGTGGTAAAAATAACATTTCTTGCCACACTAATATAGCATAACCTAATGTAATGAAGTAAGTACGATTTTGATTTCACGTGGAATCTATTAGACATGCCAAAAAGCCCAAAGTAAATATTAACTTTGCGGAATAAGCAGTACAATCCAACCATAATATGCATATTTTCCGGAATTTGTGTAGATTTCTCTGTCCCTTTTTTAATGGTAGAAAAATTAAGTTATATTTCATTATTTTAAGATTATAGAGATACGTATTGTTAATTTGACAACAGAGATGCATACAAGAAAATGTGCATCTATGCACCACTCATATAATAAGTGTCGTAGTATTCTGCACTCTTACAGGGATTTCAGATAATATGGAATAGTACGAAATATTTAGCTTGAAAAAACTTCTGGCAAGATTCAAGTATTCTATTAACGTCTGGTGCGTTTGCTACTCCTAGAACACGAAAGTAACACAGTTATTATCCAGCTTAACAACGGTGTAACTTAATGATGTGATTAGATTAGATAGATTAGGAGAGTGATTATACAAAACTTCATAAACTTCTAACACAACAATAGAAATATTAAAATTTTCCAACTCTGTTTAAAGTTTTCTCCATTTATTAAAAATGCATTTTCTAAAAATATTTTTAAGTTAATTCTATTTACAAACTGTAAATTCCTTCCAACAATATCTTATCATACATCACTAACTGGAATTTTAGAAATGTATATACATTTTCTATTTCAATCTTGAAACTCTAATTTCTTGCAAATACACAAGAGTTTAATTAATTTTACACAGACTCTGATTCTCCCAATCACAAAAAAAATTTGGAAATGTTTCATTGACTTTTTATATCATCTTCCAACTTACGGCTACGTTTCACCTTCCCCACCTTCTCCTTCACCGCCCGCGTCCGATCCAACTTCTTCATAATCTTTCTCCAATGCTGCCAAATCTTCACGAGCTTCTGTGAACTCTCCCTCTTCCATACCCTCGCCTACGTACCAATGAACATAAGCTCTTTTAGCAAACATTAGATCAAACTTTGCATTAAGCCTTCTCCATGCATCTATAATTGCAGTTGTATTGTTGATCATGCAAACTGCACGTTGAACCTTAGCTAGATCTCCTCCGGGTACCACCGTCGGTGGTTGATAGTTAATTCCAACTTTAAATCCTGTTGGACACCAATCTACAAATTTAATACTAGGCTTAGATTTCAATGTAGCAATAGCAGCATTTACATCCTTCGGTACAACATCACCTCGGAACAGAAGACAACAAGCCATATATTTTCCATTTCTAGGATCGCATTTCACCATTTGATTTGCAGGTTCGAAACAGGCGTTAGTAATTTCTGAGACAGTGAGTTGCTCATGATACGCTTTTTCAGAAGACACTATAGGTGCGTAAGTAGCTAAAGGAAAGTGAATCCTAGGATATGGAACCAAATTAGTTTGAAATCCAATTAAATCAACATTTAATGCACCATCAAAACGTAGAGAGGCTGTGATTGATGACACAATTTGTCCAATCAGTCGATTCAGATTGGTATAAGTTGGTCGGTCAATATCCAGATTTCTCCTGCAAACATCATAAGCGGCTTCATTATCCACCATGAAAGCACAATCTGAGGTTTCGATAGTGCCATGAGCACACATTGTAGCATTATAGGGTTCCACAACAGCTGTGGAAATCTGCGGTGCAGGGTAGATAGCAAATTCCAGTTTGGATTTTTTCCCGTAGTCTCTAGTCATTTCTTCCAGTAGTAATGAAGTAAATCCTGAGCCTGTACCTCCTCCAAAAGAATGGAAAACTAGAAATCCTTGTAATCCAGAACATTGGTCGGAGAGCTTTCGTATACGGTCGAGCACTACCTCTACCATATCCTTTCCAACGGTGTAAAATCCTCTTGCAAAATTATTGGCCGCATCTTCTTTGCCCGTAATGAGTTGTTCAGGATGAAACAGTTGCCTGTAGGTCCCTGTTCTAACTTCATCTACAACAGTCGGTTCCAAATCAGCCATTATTGCTCTTGGTACATGCTTTCCTGCTGCTGTCTCACTGAAGAAGGTGTTAAAACTGTCATCACCTCCTGCTGTTTTATCTGAGGGCAATTGGCCATCAGGTTGGATGCCATGTTCTAGGCAATATAATTCCCAGCACGCATTTCCAATTTGTACACCAGCTTGTCCAAGGTGGACAGATATACACTCACGCATTGTGGTGATGAAGGGGAAGTATTAGCACAAATATTAGGAAAACGATATTGTTTGGAGTGCGAAAACGAGGTAGTAGGCTTTTCACAGAAAAGCAAACAATATTCTTTGTTTTGTTACAGCGTTGCCAGCTCCAAATTGTAGCCTATATACTAGCTACTGTAATTATTAGTAGAAATACCCAGATTCAAATAAAATATATGGTGATATACTAAACACTATTTCATTATTTAAGTCACTAGGAATTAATTTAAACAAACTAGATTAATAGCAGAATTACCAAGAATAAAATGAGTATCTCTTGAAATGAGATCTTTGTGATTTTCTCAAAGTAATTACACTACAACAACAGGAACAACAGAAAGTAAAGTAAATTATGATGCTAGTGAATGAACAGCGCTGTACAATAATGCTAGAAAATCAATGGACAACATTCATTACATTGCAGTGCAGTGAATTTAGAGTATAAGATAGAATAGTGAGAACTTACATGATGTCACATCATGTCAAATTTACGGTTCAGCAGCAGTCATATTGTGTGGCCCCATTAGATTTCCTCTGTACCGAGTTCTGTGGATCAAAGAGCATTTTCGAAACAAATGTGTTTTCGAACAACGATAACTTTATTTAGGATGTTTCATTTGACTTGCGCGCTTCTCATTAATAACTTTCTCTTCCCATAAGAAAGAATGATAAGGCAATAGAGGAACTCTAAATATGGGGCCAGTCAGTGTTGTGGAAATGCCACATCCCTTCCGTCTCTTGGCATCACTCCCCTTGCCCATCAAGCAGTCTCATGTTTCCTCTATTCTATTTTATCTCTATGGCAGTGAATATAGTTATACAATAAATTGTAATTAAGTCCTTCATACACGGCTGTCTATAGAGAACGTCACAGTACTCTCGTGAGATGAAATAATTCCACTTTCCGCCAGTGAATGATCCCTTGGCAATAATGTCTTGATAGTTATGATTTCCACAACTTTTTCAATGTTTTCATTTCCTATAAAGAAAAATATTATCTAAACTGCCTTTCTAATTGATTTCCGTAAATTTTGTGAAATATTTCAAATGCGTATTGTCTTCATCGCATAAAAGAAAAGAGGACATAACCTGACTTTACTTAACACATTTTAGTGCGATGGGGGAAGGAAACAAAAGCGAAGCATTTCTCGAAATCTGGAAGGAAATCTGGTGTTATTTAACAATGAAAACAGCATAAAACACTTTTGATGAACCGGAACCGAATTGGAGACCATTGATACACTGGTCTCATGGTTTCCTCACCAGACCAAAGAGCCACTTTCCGCCAGTGCTTTTTCCGAATGCTCTTTATACCAGTTCGGCACACGCCTAACTGTCACGTAATGCTATTACTTCAAAGTTAGTTCTCTCCCCAGATATGTTTTCATGCGTTGGAGTAACTCCGTCCCTTGGCGAGACGCAGAATGTAGAAGCCAATTCCTCTATTGAGGGTATCATCCCAACATTCAGCTGTTACCACTGAGAAAATTCATGGAAAACCTCAGATAGGGTGGTCTGCGTGAAAAGGACTCGAACCATCGCCAGCTTCTCAGTGTTTATCTGAAGTCAGTGGTCGTAGCCGCTGAACCACGGGGACTGCGTGAATTGCTATGATATTTTTATTATTTGTTAAGAAATGTGTAACACTGAAAAGTACCAGGATAAGCAAAGTCCTCCAGGTTCGGATGTAAAAGTTGAAGAATGAAAAACACTGTTGAAGAGTGCATCCGTACCTTACAAACCATGATACCATCATCAGCATAGTATGTATGGAACTTTGCCAATGTTCAGCTATCGCCACAATTTAGCGCCAGTACTATTCCGTCGGTAATGAGGCAAATAGGTCTCGGTGCACCGTTTCTCGCTGCTTCCATTTTAGTGAATTCGCAGTTTCCGAGGAAATACGTCATAGACTGGAAAAGTGGATAATACGAGAATGCAAGATTCAGGAAGTACGCCTAATGTGCTAAGACATCGATTCCTTACAACTCTTGGAGTTTTCGGTGGAGAACTAAGGATACGTTGTACGTTGTTCTTTTGCAGAAGAAACTCTCCTTTCATCGACCAGCATTTAGTACTTTTGGCTCAAAACCACTCTTGGTCGCTTTAGCGGATCTGCATAGAGTTGATAGCGTAACCACTACACTACTTCCCTAACTACTGATTTAAACACATTCCACAAATATAGAAACGCTTTTTAGTGATGATTCACCGCCAAGAATACATTCTCGAACATTATCCAACCATTTGTCGACACAGCGTATATCGCTCCAAGTCTGTTTCGGTGTCAGGTCGTATGTGTTATTTGCGGACATCTGGACGTGGAAAGCAATGCATGATGAAATAAACTATGCTGGATTAAACTATAGGTAAAATTTCAACCTATTTTGGCAACACCTCATCATGGACTTGTGTTCAACACCTTTCTATTCGTGGTAGACGGGCGAATTAAACGACTCACTCAGTGTGGGAATTGTACCCCGTAAGTCGTGATCAGTTTTGACTTGTATAGCCACCTATTGGCGTTATGGTGAACTAGCCGCGAGCGAGTGGATCACGTATAATGATAAAGAGAAAAACCTAACCTTACTTTTCTAACCTAACCACTGGCAAAGTACTTTCTAAAATTTGAAAATAAGCATAATAAAAAAGAAAAAAAAGTTATTTTTCTTCTCTAAAAAGTTTTTACAATTATCACCTCGCCAGGAATTGAACACAAAACTCAAATATCTGACGCTTTAACCAATACACCAAGCCGGGAATTACCTAGTCAGTGTTCTCTACGCAGTAGTGCTTAACGATACGCACATGAGTCAAAGCTATGACGATTTCCGGTATCCCGACACTGATTGATTCCTGGAATTAAACCTAGGTCTTTCTTGACTAGCTCTTCAGGATTGCACAAGCTCGAGTACTGTTCGTTCAGTGCTCCAATTACTTTCGGCGATTCAGTTCCAGCTTTATGTGATTCGTCACAGGATGTCTTCAACAGCGAAAAGGAAATGAATCGTAAATACCCTTTTCAGATCGATTGCTTTTAGTTAACTCGGTGGTCTAGGCAGTAAAGCATTGGCTTCCAGTGTAAAAAAAAGTTTGATCCCCGTCGAGGTCAAGTTTTTCTGTATTTTCTACCAGAAAACATTACTCGATCCTGATATTAATTACTATCACATGTTCTTTGTACTTTTAAGGCATGTTCAGGGATTTTAACGCGCTTCGATATTATACATGCTTCACGGACATATAATGTCGAGTGGACGAAGGCAGGTTAGTGGTTAGGTTTATTGTCAATTATTAAAAGACCAGGCATCACACCCAACCTTCCATTTCTTAGCTTTACCAAGACTCCCCCTTTGTGAATGTAATCCCATTTATTCCGTAGTAATATAGGAACAAGAAAAGTCGTTGAACTCAAAACTGTCAACACATTGTTGAATCAGAGACATTTTAACAAAGCCCTTGCGAGCTTTCTTCAGGACACCCCTGGTTGAAACTAGAAGAAACCAATGCTGTGACGGAGACTAAAGAAAAAGGCGCTGTAATTGGCTACGTCGGTCGTTGGCTCTTTTCATCATTATCTCCACTAAATGTTTGACTTGAACTAACTCTCTTTGTAGCTCGTGGTGCGAATACACATATGATAATATTGTACTAATCTCCAAAAGTAACAAATTTGCTTTTTGAATCCGAGTGTACATTTCCAATAAGACTTCTCAGTATCATGACTGTAAATTTGATATAAATTACGTTCGTATTCTAACAGCCTGCTGTCACGTTTTGGTGCCACAAAACACTACACAGTAAAAAAAAAAAAAAAAAAAAAAAAATGTTTCTCAAAATTAAGATAAAAGGTGCACAGATAAGAACTTTTCTTTCTCAAATTTAAGAAATCGTTTTTTTTTTTACCCTGTAAATTCTCTTAGGCACGGAAAGGGTTCCCCTATGTCTGACTTAATCACTGACATCCTCCAATTAACATTAAGTTCTTTTTCTCTGCCCTTCTTCTTTCAACTAGGGATGACCACGGTTTCCGAAAAACAAAAATGGAAACCAGAAAGCATTTTTTTTTTCGGAAAACGAAAAAAGAACATTTCACGAAGAGGGATTTTTTTAAAAAAAAACAATTAGTAAGTTTCCAGAACATCTTCATAATATTTTAATATTTGGGATTTCACATAGAAAGAAGTGTAAAATTAAATTGCCTGATCCCGTTTCCGAATTGGCACTTTATGCTCCGTTACGTACTTTTGCACCGTCAATGGTTATCCGAATTCCCCCTTCTACGGAGCATTGAAGTAAACGCTGCAACGGAGAACCAGATGGTCACTTGACCCTCCGTTCGGTTGCGCACTGCTGCCATGTTGAAAAGAAAAGAGCGAGATATTGCATGCCAAAATTCCTTCTTCACTTGGGAGTTGGACAGATGTATATAATTGATCACGTGTTTCAAGTTTAAAACAGTGATTCTGCCAGATCCCCCTGTGGCAGAAGTATTACCCCCAAAGTATAGACAACACCTCCAAAAAATTTTATTGTAAAAATCGATAGAAACCGTACAATACTTCACTTACACCCTCCTAATTTTGATTTTACACCTCCCCAAACTGAAAATCCTGGCGGAAACACTGGTTTAAAATGAACGACTGTGCCGAAGTATTTGAATGTAAGTATTTTAATAGTTTAAGATTTGATTTGGCACTATGTTATCGATATTGTACTATGTTTTGAGTGATATATCTTCACGATCATTGAATAATTTTAACTTCGCAGTGTGAAAATATTGTTGGTTGGATTTCACCAATGGGCTTCCATGTAGATATTAATAGATGAGAGGCTAACATACGAGAATACTAAGATTAAAAACTCTTATAATTATTAGAAGTGTTTTTAGAACTTCAAATGCGTAACGCTGTCAAGGCTCACGACTTAGGTGGTTATTCATAGATCCTGGTATAACATTATTTAGTGATTCATAGTTCATGAGACGCACTTATCTTGCAAAAACTTCCAGAATAACCTGTAGAATTGTGATCATCCTTCGAATAGCTATCAATCTTCGTCTCTTGTTATTTAATATATGCCGAATGTCTACAAGTATGGGAATTATATGCCTATATCTATCTTCATCCATGTTACTTTTTGCCTTATTCACTTCGCATCAAACTACCTTGATTTCGCATTGCCCAATACTCACTCACATTACGCGCGGAGGGTTTCCAGCTATTACCAGACTAGGGTGATATCTGTGGTTAAATTTTTAAACATTTATTTAATTCGGATAAGTGTGCATAACGGAACGGAACGGAGAACCATTGAATTAGGAAAGGGGGATTAGGAAAGTGGGGTGCCCGTGCATCTGAAATTGTCCTGCATGGTTGCCTGACCTAATTAAAAATAAAAACCTTCTTTAATATTTATATCCCTTATATGAAAATAGTTTTTGACGGTTACTCTTTTGTTTTTATCCCAACCGAGTGATTAATAGCGACCATTTTTATCTTGTTGCTCATACCAAATTTGTGATTGCAGACGTTTTCAGAAAGTGTTCTACGCATGCAATGTGAAAATTCCCAAGAGAGATTCCAACCTCTCACCTTGACCGTAGACGAAACAGGAAGACACACCTCTTCCGGCAAATTTTGCGTGTTGTGGAAATCACGTTTTAAACGTAAAAGTGACGTGAATCTTGTTACATCATAAAGTAGCCTCAGAAGTAGGTACTGACATCTGTTGCCTAGTTGTTAAACTACGTAATTATGAGCAGAGAGTAAATTGGTGAAACGGTGCTAAACGTAATCTCTCATCTCTAACCTGATTTTTGTAAGCTATATGCCAGCGA
>JAGDQP010062351.1:0-11893 GCA_022664845.1 Lepisma saccharinum
TATATGGTGGGCAGTCTTTGTTTCATATCTCAAGGTGCCCAGGGCCTATGTATATGTTGCAGGAGTCAGAATTACCAAGTTGGTCATATTCGAGCGTTTTCTTTGTATTAATTTATAAGTTAATTTTAAGTTTTAGTTTTTGTTTAGGTTTGAGAACATTTCATTTTTGGATGTGAGTCATTGTGGAGTATTACTTGTTTTGGAAGTTGAATTTCGTTTGTCTGACAAGTTCTGGTTTTCTTGAAAAGGTGTGGTGACCTCTGCTTTTTAAAATTTGTTCATAAATTTTATCTTCCCTCTCCGTGATAGCTGAACATTTTGTTTTGTTTAGAGGAAGTCCAGTGTTATTGTCTTTGCCTTGGTTTCCTCAGTTTCGTGGGTTCAATGTAGAAATAGTTTTGGTGGCATATTTCAATTTGTAGATCCAATTTGTATTCAGGCTGTGGGATCACATCATTATAAGAGGTTTTCCACCATAATGTTTACTTTGCCTGCGACATCATGCAGAAAAATGTCGTGAGTTAGTTGGTTGAGTTCTTGTGTTGTGTTTGTTACCCACAACAAGACTAAGCTATTTTCCATATTTCGATGATTATTTATTCCTTGTCTCCTTTTATAAGCGTGCCTCCGTATCAGCGGATGTAAGATTTTTGCCTCTAGCCGGACTTGAATCCGGATTGTTTAGTGGTGTTCACCTCAAGACACTGAGCTCAATATGATATATCCACAGTATAGAAGGCTGCTATAATCGGCTATTTATTCTTATCTTAATATTGGGAATATTTGTCACTGCCGATCACCACTGCCTCTGATTTCTTTTTGTTCTAAAGAGACTGAACAATTACTTTTGGTCATCAATTTCCGATGATCGCCTCGCCTCGCCTCGTTGATGATTTGGCTGTGGAGCGGAAAGAGGTTAAGAAAATTCATATTGACGATCTTGTTAATGATTACTAAAATGAAGCCAAGACGTTGACCTTTGAGACATTAGAGCTTTTCATTTGCTCTGAATAACACTGTACAAAAAGTACTGTACTCATATTAACACTGTACTCATATTATAATAATTAAAATTTCCTTATTTTTTACGTATATCAGATATGAGTGTTACTTGTTTTTTAGCTATATCATATTAAGTGAAGAGGTGCATGTGATTTACGTGGGGACTGAAGTCAAAATTGGGAGGGTGTAAGTGGAGTTTTGCACGTTTTCTGACGATTTTTGAAAGTAATTTTTTTAAGTTGGGGGTGTTTTTGAGAATATGGAAGGTGACACCTCCACAGGAACGGGTCTGGCGGAATCAGTGATTACGTATATGCAGAGTATGAAGCAACAACTATGCTTGGATTTATTTGGGATGCGCCAAGCGATATGTCATTTAAGGTATTTCCTAAATGATCCCCCCCCCTGAAGCTAAAACTGAAATGACGCTACTGACTGAGACCCACGTCTGAGATTTTGCAGGACATTAGTCTATAGCTTTATCTACTATCACACTGCCGGGAGCTTCGCTTCTGGTCTATCAAATATTCGTCATGCACGTTTTACAGGATGGTCACTTTAACTATACTGCCTCTCAATTACTCGAAAATTACGTATTGTAGGAAAGTTTTGCAAAGAGAGCTTATGCCTCAGAATTTATCAGGGAATAACAGGCCAAGTCTACATGAGAGAGAATTTTTTATTCATCCTGTATAACATGTTTGTATACTCCATCATACTTTGCGGTGAAACAAATAAAACCAAGTGATAAATGCTAAATAAATGAGGTGAAACCTAGTCGGAAGAATATACAAGATTCATTTATGCTTTGTAATTTGCTAAATCAAGAAAATATAAAATGAAAAATACACCTAAAAGTATAAAACTTCCTCATTCAAAACGAAAACATAATAACCAAGTCACTAATAATAATAATAATAAATCTTTAACGAATATACTGGGATACAATCCATCTAGACAGGAATTGGTCGTAGTAGGATCGAACTAACAGCTCCGCGTCTTTTGCTGTGGGCTTCAACACGAAATTACGTCACGGAATAATCAGGTGTTGTTAACAAAGCAGCGAGTCTACTGTGCTTGCCCAAGGGTAGATTAGGCTACAAAGCGTTACGCCATTTTGTCCTATTTCCCACTCGTATTGAAATGGATGATAATACGCCAATATCAGGAGAAGTCTTGTCGTTTAAGCCGTTTTCTGTGATTCGAGATGCGAAATTACTCTTTCCACATAGGGCACTGGGAAATGTGAACTAAGCACCGAAGTGCTATTACTACGGGAAGGCGCAGAACGCCTTGAACTATAAGTAACACCGAGAAGCTGTAATTCTGTAACTGGCAAAATAACGTGGTAGTTAATGTATCGAGGAGGTGATTCAGAGGTCTCGGGTTCGAACCCTGGCGTCATTATTTTACATATTTAAAAATATGTTTTTTTTTATGTAAATACACAAAAGGGAATGTAATAAAAGTAGTGATTTATAATTTTAAAAGAGGCCACTAAAAACTAGGATGTATATAAACCCGCTCGGTGTGCAAGGGGGGACACGGTGCGTCCGAAGGGCGCTGGGTGGCGTTATCCGCGGGGGGGGGGGCAGCCCTATCTTAGCGGTGGGTATACGCAAAAGTGAAAGAGACAGGTCCTTTACAGCGAATAATAATAGCGCTTCCGGTGCTTAGTTCAGATCTTCCAGTTCCCTATGTAGAAAACGTAATGTCGCATTCAAGACGGTATGAGTCATGTTACCAATTTAAAATTCGGTACTCCACAAGCTACTAATAAGGATATTGTATAATTTGCCGAAAATGAAAGGAAATTATGGATGAAGGTAATTTGTGAAGTTCGTTGGTGAATTTTTTGCTTAACACCAACAAAATAATATTAAATATCCATTAACACAAAAGTATTATATACAGTTGTGAAGAAAAGAAAACATGTGTAATGTCTTTATCGAGGATCTGAGTATGATACTGAACCAGATGTTAGTATTTCAAGAAAACCAAACGTTTGGGCTTAAAGGTATTCCATTCAAACAAAGAAGTTCATTTATTTATAGCAATGGTATCAGAAAGGATCCATTTCAGGCTTCAGCAGGAAGTACTGTGAATCTTTATTCAACCGATCTGTCCGTCTGTCGACAACTTTCAACTCAGAAACTACTAAGACAACATAAAGCATGATGCCGTGTTGCATTTTTCCTCTCCTGTCATGCAATTGTTGGGAATTAGTAGAGCGAAAACAACAGTTTAAAACTTAATTGAATTTTATTTGAGAACTTTAGGTATCTAAGGCTGAGGCTGGGATAGGGGAGGGGAAAGGATTCGGGAAGGTGCCGTCCAGGGTCTATGTTGAAGGTGCCATCCCGGCATTTGTTTGGTGTGACTGGAAAAACCTGAGTAAAACATGACGGCTGGTCACCCTACTATAGAGGGCTAAACGTCATAAATAAAATGCAAGTCAATATATTCATGGAGAGAATACAGTACCCGCATATTTCTCTTGCTTCAATGAGCAGACAATAGGTTCGCTTTCTGACAATGTTTCCCTCACTCGTAACGTAATAAAAATCGTCCTACCAATAGTTACCGTAGTTAATACTCAGGATAATATAATTTACGAAAATTAATCTTGCCGTTTTGCATTCGGGAAAAAAATACTGTCGGCGTAGAAGCGACTCGAATCGACAACCTTTTGTTTCGGGGTCGCCAAGCTTAACCACTACGCCACAGAAGGCGCTGCATTGTTGTACTTTCATTAGTGTTTATTAGCACAGCATTGAATGACAGTCTTCACTTCGAAATTTCAAACTAATCTTCTGTCTTTCTTCTCGCCTTCTCATGGATATAATAGTTTATACTACATGATTGCGCACTGCATATGTTGTATCCGTAACTTTTGTTTGTGTAATGTTTTATTTGAGAGAACATTGTGTGTAATCTTAGTTGCTGGTAACACTAAAGATATACGCTGTTTCATAGAGCCAAGATAAATATCCCTTCTTTCCTCTCAATTTCCCCGTAAATTTCCCTATGTTGCCAAGTTTAACACTTTTGGACTTATTTGTTTTCGATCATTTCTTCATGTTTCGATTTTTTCGTTATATTTATATTATTTATTAATATTTTTGTGACAAAATTTCAGGAAATATTCGTTTTTACATTCTTTACAAGTAAAACAAATAAACGAATACCAGAATCGACGGAGAAAAATGTTATTAGTAAAAAACTGTCAAATAAAGACATGCGAATTTTTTTTTAGCGTGAGTGTACATGAGACCTTGTCACGTCAAGCTTACACAGAAACCAAGGTGGAATCCTGTAAGGAAAGAAAATGCAACGACTTATCATACATGTCCAATTTACAGGTACACTTAGATTCATAGAAAATGGTCGGTTACGATTTTTCAAATTAACAAAACGTACACTGTATGTCAGTGTGGATTTAAAATTAAGATTTTGGTTCCTCAGATGCTCGTGAGGAAAGTTTATATTCAGTGCAGTAAAGAATATTGTATTTGTTTTAATTAGTAACCTATAATTACAATTAACGAACAACCATAGTGTATGTTCTACCGAGCGACCGTAGCTGAGTAGAGCAATCGTTAGGTCCTGGGAACGATCGCAGCGGCCGCCCATTCTGACTTTTCCAGGGTTTTCCCCTGTCACACCAGACAAATGCCGGAATGATACCTACACACTAGCACCTGACCGACCACTTTCCAACATCTCCCCCATCCTGTGGCGGTCTGGGTATAATGCTTATTTTAGTCTAGGCCAGTATTTCGATTATTTGAGTTCATCAGACTGTACTGTCACTGTGTTCTACGTATATTCACCCTAGCGTTGGCAAAATCATAACAAAGACGGGTATTTGTCATTATGATCTGTTTATGTATGACCTGGACTCAGAAGACAACTAGGGCAAACATCAAGCACCACAGTTTGCGGAACGCTGCTGTAATTTACTTGTTATCCGTCGGTAACTCACATCATGCATGTTCATCAATTGGGAGAGATGTGGTGTCTTTTCTCCATTGATCCAGAATAAACTCTGCAATTTACACGAACAAGAGCCTGCAAAAAGGTACAACTTTGTACCCATCCCATTCCTCATCTAGCTGGATTACGCTAACACAACTTATAACTTCTGTAATTTAATTTCTTATTTACTATTTGAGGCCATCATTATGATTCTACTTAGTCTGGAGACGATTTACCTCCAAAACTAAGGTACAGTATATTTCCCAAGTGCTCGCAAACAATGTTTCCTGTTTTCCATTTCAAATGGGAAACAAAAAACATTGCTTCTTTCACTGGAAACACCACAAAGTGTAGGGGTGTTCGGTATTGAGATTTTCATACCGACTTTCGGTATGTTTTGGATACCGTCAATTATCGATATACCGATAATACCGAAACACCGAAAATACCGAACAATATCACAATACCGACAAACAATGATAGTGAGCGATATGGAGGTACTCATGGACGTATGTATTTAGGGGGTGGCCTGGTCCCCCCCCCCGAAATTCCGGTTCATATGCAAAACATAGTATAATTTCAGGCGTACTTATCTGTATTTAGAGTTGTAATTCCTTTTCTCACAAGAGCATTGTGTTAGGTACACATTGAAATTAATACAGAAACATTGACAACTGCCGCGACCGGGACTCGAACCCAGATCTCCCAGTTGCCGGCCGGGTATGGTGCCCAATACACCACCGTAGAACGTCAATTCTCTGTGTATATATACTAGTCCTCACACCTTAACACTCTTCCAGCCCCAGTAGCTGGTTACGAAGTCAAGGCACCCCATACAGTTTAAGAATTTTATTGAGGACTTTGCGGTAGACCAACGGCTCCAAGATCCCGGGTTCAGGTACCCGTAGGGGCAAGGGTGTGGATTTTAATAGCTAAGGGACGAATCATAAGTCGTAACGTGCCGAAGTCCGTATAAAAATAAAGTTTATCAAAGTTTTGAACGAAGCTTGCTTTGTCAAGTAGGACAGCTTCTGCAAGCTTAGCAAATCAAGCCAAATATTTAAACAAGATGTTTAATTTACAAGAATCAAGGTTGAAATAGGCTTGACAGGACAAGAAAGAAAAGCATAATTTACTTCTTTAACATAAGAACGTGGGTGGCAATCGATCCGAGGACAACACATGTACCAATCCGATGCTGTAGTCACCAGTCTACTGAATCACACCCCTTGTTGACTTTCCAAGGGCTTTTTATGCTTAGTTCATTAGATCGCAAGAGACTCCTGCAGTAAAATGATGGTAGCTGACGAAGGTAGATTACGAAGAAACAAAATTTTCGATGGGACTTCCATGCACTGTGACAACAGCGGAAGTGCAACAACACAAAATTCAAATACATTTGCAGTTTGATAAGCTTCCTCGCATAACTGCTTGTTCCGATGTTCCAACAAGCTTGAATTTTGTTATTTATAACAAACAACCCGTTTGTTATGTTTGAAAAAGTTTGTTTCATGCTTGTTTTTTTAAGTTGAACATACTATCAATTTTGACTGACAACCTTGTTGCTAGCTTTCATAATATCTGAGTATGATTAAGAGAGTGCCGCATAAACAGGTTTCGCAACGTAAAAATGTTATTCTTAAGGAATAAAATTGTTTAATAAAAATCACCTCCCACATAGCAATTTTCACCTGACTCCAAAATGAATCAAGCTTAGTTTGACAACTAAATACAAGTTGTCATGAAGCCGATAAAAGTGTAAACAAGTTTGGGTGAAGCAGTACACGAATCGAGGTTGAAATAGCCTTGACACGATAAGAATGGCACGCAGTTCTCAAGCAAATTAAATAAATGAAATTGCGTATATTTCTACCCTAGTTATAGAAAAAGTGTGAATTTGCCTACGTCCTGTCTTTATTCCCTTACGCGTCTTATTCCCTATTTTTGAATTTCAGTTGAAATGTTTGCACTTGTCTGCGGCCAGATTTGAACCTGAAACCTTGTGATTTGTTGTCCGTTGCCTTAAGCACTGAACTGCTGGGGCTGTTGAGAAGGAACTTTGGGTATGTATTTCATCAACTCAAACATGGAATTTAGTGACGCATAGATTGTATTTTCATTACAGAATGACTAAGTACAGACCGTGTAATATTTTTAATTTGAATTTAATTTGTAAGGCCTTTAGGTAATGACCGGATGGATGAATGTTGAAATGAATTGGTGGAATGAAGAAAGTGCAAGGGACCCCGGGACCCCGAGAAAACCCACGCATACGGTGTTTGTCCATCACCAAGCCCACATAGCATGAGTAGAAATCGATCCCACGACTCCTAGAACCAGAGGTGAGCGCCAGTCCCGTAGCCACGGGGGACTAGGGAGTCTTAGCCCCCTGCATTTTCCCAAGCCCCAATAATTTTCTCTTAGCCCACTACCACTAATTTGCATACATGTATGAAAATTAAAGGTCAAACATATACTTGATAACATTTAAAAAATTTCTATAGATGCTCTTATATTTATGTTATTGGTACAAATTTTTACCTTTATACAGTATAACGTATTCCATTATTATCGTAGCGAATGTAACTCTTTTCAATAAAAAATCAGCACTTTATACATAGTTTTAGAAGTACCTTCCCATAACAAATTCAAAAAAGGTGCTCTTCACGATTCCTTTCAAAGTTGCAAGTTCATTGTGCAAGTTTCTTATGCGAGAAATATTACAAAATAATATTCAAACGTGAAATAACGTCTTGTGATAATAAAAGGGCATTGTTAAACTATCAGGTGCGTTTCGGAACGTACATGCCATTAAAAAAAAAAAAGAGAGAAGAAGTAAGATATGTTTGCGAGTGTCGTTTGAAGTTAGTTTCATTTAAAGGAGCCTATGCTCTCCGTATACCAGGTGTAATGGTTAATAATGAGGACTTTTCAAGAGGTTACGTTGGCTTGGCCAGTGCTTTTGATTCGCTGTGACATGTATGCTATTTTCTTGTAGTCATAACTAGCGTGAAAGCCGGATAAGTCAAATAGTACGAAGGTGTTAAGATCATATATATTTTGACACTAACACATGTCGAAGCTTGTGCCAAAAAAAAAAAAAAGAGAATTTGTGGGAAGTTTTACTTCATTTTGACGAAAAGTGCTGCTGAAAGTTATCGTATACAACAAGAAGCTGAGGATGAACACAGCAGTAGAGGACCCACAACTAAGGTTGCAAGAGGGTTCGTCATGTGCAGGCTAGTGCGACTGTCATTGCTAATTTGTACTGATTTTTACAGAAGCTCCATCATCCAAATGCCATATTCCCTTTCCATGCTCGATCAATTACCAATATATTTGCTATATTAATTACCTATAGCTAGGTTCACAGCTGTGCCTTTTATTTTAAAATTCCATGTCCCATCAATCGACTGACAAGGTTCAAATACCCATTTGTTTGTCAATTCGACTATTGACTATTAATATACGTAGCACAAAGATACTCTACTGTACTGATCTGTTTGTGTGCTTCAGACACCTAGCTTATAATTACCTAATGTCTCTGGCATTTGTTTCGTATATTCAACAGGTGGATATGTAATGTCTAGTCAGTTGGCTGTATGTCCACTATTACTATCTATTAGCTATGTCGACTCGACATTACCTTGTTCGATTGTTGGTTCTAATATTACATACGCAAGTGAAGGGCAGTCTATTCATGACCGGTCAAATATTTACAAATATTCTGTATGTCGTGCTTATATGTGGTGGGTATTTTGACCAATCTGTCCCGACCGTGATCAGGATAATTCATCTAAAGCGTAGTAGTAATGACGGTGGCATCATACTTTCCCCATCCTAGGGTTTTCCACGTCCGTGTTGATCGGTTGTTCTTCTACGTTATTAGTATTAGTATTCTTACGTTTTGAATATTATTAGTATTATTATTTTCATAACGTTACTTGTTTCCATATCTTAATTCGGATTTGGCATTCTCAACGTTGGGAGGCTGATGTTGTGATTACATTAATAAGCCACAATGCCGATACGTCAGGTATTATTTCCCACATTTGTGGTGTACATGGATCCTTTGCTTACAACTATTACTGCAGCATTTGAATAATACCGGTAGCCCAGCATACTATTCGTACTTTTTAACGTATATGTCCCATCTACAACGGTCCATCGCCAGGTTGGACAAATGTCTCCTGCCGTTCAGATACTACCGCGTTACGTTGGAGAGCGTTTATTTTTATATCTATATACAACCTCACTTGAATTTGAAAAATCAGTTCGTAAACAAGGAAGCTACAGTCAATCCATTTTCCTGGATTTTTTTTTAAGGTTTTATTTTCCGATGAGCATGTTGAGACTTTGTATCCTGGAAGGTTGGACACCGCACAGTACGTCCGAGATCGCCTATTCTTCTCTTTTGCTACATTCGCGCTTCAGTATTCGAAATCGGTTATTAAACAACGAAAATATATCCATCTCCACTTACCCAAATATTTGGCATGGGTTTCATTTTCCGGGTGTGTATGTGGTATAGCAAATTACACTCCTCATGCAGTGTCCTGTCGACTAGGCTAGCCTTTTTATATTTTGGCATTATTTACTCATCCACTAGGGACGGTTATACCACATTCAACAATGAAGGCCAGCATTCACAATTAGGATTCCATAGGGCATATTCACAAATGGCAGCAAATATTCACGAACTTAGTTATAAGTTGAATCTGCGTTGTTTATTCATATTCGATGCATTTTTCAGTATTCAGTATCCCTCCTCCAAGATACATCCTGTACAACGGAGTTCTCTTAATCTAGAAACACCACCTTTGCTATTTGTGGGGGTTTGGCGTGCTATTTTTATAGAGTTATCAATGTACAACCTGCGTTTTATTAAGGTGGTTCAGACATTATTACTCAATCTACTTGGCTACGGTGTTTGGGTTACTCAATCATGATTTCAGCAAAGTCAACAGTTGTTTTGCACCGTCCCAATACAATTATACAGGTGTTTTCCGATGTGCAGACTGCGGTGGTGGTGGAGGCCGGGGCGAAGGGTCCTGGATCGAGTCCCGGTGATTGAGTAAGTATAAAATCTAACAGTGTGCTGTTACTCTGAGGCAGATCTAGGACACCTATACAGAACCTCATTCAGAGGAATGTGCTATTAATCCGACAATATTACACGTTCTTACTAAACATAGCTTGCTCGCCAGCAGCACATGAGACACCTCCAACGGAACAGTACACAGCAAAAGAAGCCAACCGAACCAAACCGAACAATCCCGACATCACTATGACGTCTTTGCCTCTTTCTCTCTCTCTCTTTCCTGATTTTTCGCCCAAACTATTTTTTTTCAAGAAAATAATATTTTGTTGCGAGGCGGTAGATTCCAACTTGTCAATGGATACCAATCAACTTGTGACAAATCTTTCGGCAATTTCCAGCGCAGTCATGTGAATAAACCATCTCTCTTAGTGCGGTCACACAAACAGCTTCAGCTAACCTTGCGTCAGCATTTATCTTGGTTTCGATTCTTTCACGAACTGACGAACAGGGACCAACCAGCCCTTACCTCCCAGTCTTGTGACTTTGCTTTTCGCCGACGACCCACATAAGTCAGAATCTACATTCTCCGCCGTCATTTCTTCAAACATTTCCGTCCCTGGATTGCATTGTTATGAACACTCATCTGTCTTGGCTTACACTATTACACATCAGTGGGTTCAACTTGGCTTAATTTGGTTCATTCACTTTGATGAACGCTTGAAACGGCACTTTCCTACAGGGAGGGACGTTATGAAGAACATTCTACTACTACTACATGTTTATGTGTGTGTTGAAGTGTGTTAGACTACTAACTGATCAAAGAATGGGAAAGAGATAATAAGACAAATTCCTGGCCACTCTGAAACATTTCGTTAGAAGAAAGCAACATAACCAGTCATGAACGACCTTCAGTCGCTTCCCCCAACCATCGCCCCCTACGATGTCTTAGGGCCTTCCCACTTCCTGCCCATAGCATTAGTTTGGGCGAACAAGGGATAATTGACTTTTTTCCCGTTGTGGCGCTACTTACAGGCAATAGACAGAGAGCAGAATATCTATAAGCGGGTATATTTAAACGCATTGTTTAGCTGAACAATTTGGTGTTTTCTGTATTTTCAAAACTTGGTGTTTGGAAAATATATATATTCTTAGTCGTTCCCCTGTGGTATAGTGTGCGTGATGTGGTTTCAGTGCTAGTAGTGCTTCTGTTTCTCGCTATGGTATTTTGTTGTGTACCATTTTGTAAAAGTGTGAGTGGAAAGGGGAAACCTATATCGTTTCACGAATTTCCCTCGAATGTTGATGAAAGACGTGCGTGGTTGAAAGTTATATCAAGAAAAGATTTCTTTCCAAATGACAATTCTCCGAGATCATGTGTCATGTGCAGTTTACATTTTCGTGATGAGGATTATCTTACAAATGTAAAAAGAAAAATCCTGAACAAAGGAAGTGTTCCAAGTGTATTTAGTGACTACCCCTCCCATAAAATTCCCAAAATTGCCCGTCCCCGTAGGCAAATTGTAAAAGCCAATGACATAAATAAGAGAAAAGAGAATTCATCTAGAAACACAGAGTTTCGTAGTGAAAGTGCAGGCTCTAACGTGAATTGCAATCCCACCGTTGATCATGTGAGTACGAAGTGTTCAATAGATGGATGCAGAAAGGATAACCGACAGCAAGTGGAAATTTGCAGCAATACAAAAAAAAACAAATTACGGATAAGATTGTGGCGAGCACAAAAGAAAATACGTGAACAAGAGCGCGAAATAAGTGCCTTAAAGTGTAAACTAAGTGAATACGAAAACAAATACCAGTCATCATTAGCAAATATTCTTAATATTTACAAATGTGACCCTAGTGATCAAAAAGCTG